>PVKE010007137.1:0-51728 GCA_004027555.1 Craseonycteris thonglongyai | reverse complement strand
GGGAAGAATGATAGGGGGTTGGGGAAGATGCATGGGGTGGGGGAAGAATGATAGGGGGTGGGGGAAGAATGATAGGGGATGGGAGAAGGATGCATGGGCAGTGGGGGAAGGATGCATGGGGGTGGGGGAAGGATGCATGAGGGGAAGGATGAATGGGAGTGGAGTTAACTGCTCCTTCCACAGACTCACAGCTCATCTTCCTGTCTCCACCACCACCCCAAGGTTGTCAACATGATGTAGGTTGTTCTCCTTGGTCTATAAGCATCAGCTGTCAACCTCTGCTCTGCATGGTCAGTTTCTATACATCCACCTTCATTCCTTCTTCAGAAAGTATTGACCCATCTTGTGTCACTATCATTCCACTCCTGATTTTTTTGTCCCTGGGGATGTATACGTTATTTACTCCATTGCCAACATTTCATTGTGATTGTGGCAGGAAGCAGGGGAAAGAAAGAACACGTGCTTAATCCTCTGTTTTCCCTGAAGCCATGTAACCTTTCAAAGCCTCTGGTTTTTATGTGTAAAATGAAAACAATGACACCTTCCTCTCAAGGTCATTATGAGAATTTAATTTTAGACCTGGGCACACTGCCTAGCACCTTGTAGAATTGCATCAGACACCAGCAATGGGCTGGCTCATTGCCTTCCACCTTCAGCCCCAGACCCTGTCTCTCACTGCTTCCTTAGGGGTCTGCCCTGCCACCCACCTTCCATCGCCCCCTCCTTGCCCTCTGCAGATCTGCCTGCATCCTTGAGCACTTGCTGTGTGCCCACCACAGAGAAGAGGAGGGATGCAATGACTTGGAGCTTTGGCCTCTGTCCTCAAGGTGCCCTCAATCTCTGGAGCACCCTCTCCTTCCCTGTTAAGGGACCCTCTTCTACTCCATGATCCTCTCAGGGGGGCTTTGCAAATGCATGAGATCCAAATGAAAGGAGACAACACTGTCTGCTCACAAGGAATGCTTACTCGGTGCCACTACACCAATGAGGAAACTGAGGCTCGGGGAAGTTAACTAACCCACTCAGTGCTGAAATCAAGATCCAAACCTGTCTCGAGGCTGTGCTCATAACCACTGTACTAGACTGCCTGATGGCCCCAGGGTCTGTGGCTCAGCATCCAAATATAATACAAAGAAATTTGAAGTGGCACAGATATGCCCCGGAAGTGGCCCAGGATCCTTTGCAGCAAGACACAGCACCCAGAGATTCTTAGAAACACTGTGGAGAGGGGCAAAAGGGCCAGGGGGCTCCCACTAGGGTCTGTTAGGACCATACTTGGGCATCATTGAGAACCAAATACCAGCTCCCAGGTGAACATTCCCAATGGCAGGGAACACCTGCCCCTCCTTTACAAGTTGAGATGTAATAACTTCCCTTTGATAACCCCCAGTAGAATGTATGTAAGCTCCTCACAGGGCATTTGATACAGCACAAGAGTAACTAGGGCAAATATCCCAAGAGGTGATGCGGGTTCAACAGCTCCTGTAGCCATTGTCTGATTTAAATCTCATGGCAACCCTGCACGGTGGGTGAGATGACCCTCAATGAACCGATGAGCAAAGGAAGGTCACAAACATTGTGATTTGTTTGACATCACCTAGCTAGTGACAAACATTAAGCCCTGTGGACAGTGGATGTTCTTGGCACAGTGCCAGGACCTGGATTGAACTGGGAGTGGCCTAGAGCAGAGCAGGAGGACTTGGGTGCTGCCCTGCCCAGAGCAGTCCTACAGTCAGCAGGACCTTACGGACAAGAAAAGTGATGCCTAAGTGGCCACGTAACTCAGCAAAGGTCACCCTGCCCATTAGGAATCCCCACACCCTATCCTCCGCTTTGGAGTCTGGGGATTGAAAAGGGAGCCTCACTCAGCTAACTCAAAACACGGTCCCCAGACCAGCAGCAACTGATTCCCCTGGGAGCTGTGGGAAACGCAGTCTCAGGTGGAGACTCGTGTGCACGTTAACATCTGCGGTGCAAAGCCTTAGGGACCTCAAGCATTGTCATGAGAGGGACCTCACTGAGTCCTTCATTTCCCAAGACTCTCCGGGAGGGAGCCATCAGGCCTCGTTCTGCAGATGGGGACCTACTCAGAGAGGTCACACAATGAGTCGCTGGCAGAAGCTAGCTCAGCTCTCCCCTCCACCTTGCCTCTGTGGCCTGGCACCATGCTTGGCAGTGAATGACAGTTCCTGGCTCCAGAGGCCTTGGGTCCCCCTGTCCTTAGGCTGAGCAGCAGGTGTGTGCACACCAGGACAGCACCCCAAGGGGCCTGCAATGACATACACTCTTTACAAGCTCCTCTGAGGTCTAAGAGGCAGCTGGTGGTAGGTGAGCCTCGGATCCCTTGCAGGTTCTCAAGACCTCACAGGGTCTCTTGTGGAGGGATGCCTTTGGCTGGGAAGGGGCAGGCTCATAACCCACATTATGACCTCTATGTGGGGGCCACACCTTGGGCCTTGAGTCAATGCTCCTAGGGCAGACCATTTCCCTCCATCCTGCCCCTGGCCTCAGTTTCCTCATCTGCAAAATGGGAACAGCGATCCTTCCTTCCTTTCTCCCAGAGGTGCTTGGAGTTTGAAAGAGATACTATCCAGGTGCTTTATAAACAGTCAAGTTCCACCTGACTAGACCCTGCCCTTCCTGCCCTAGAAGCCCTGCCTCCCCCACCTCCCTCACTTCCCTTGGCTGCCAGGCATGGACCACGGCTCCCAGGGGCACACTGATTTCCGCACAGGCTAGAGGACACGCCTGCAGTGCCAAGTCAGGGGGTGAGGTGCCCAACTGTCTTCTCAGCCCAGACCTGAAGGAAGACCAGCATCAGGAATGAGAATCGGCAGAGCTGGGCGCTGGGCCCTGCAGCCACCGCAGTGTACAGAGCACCCACAAGGCAACCTGCAAAACATGGCCCATGTGGGTCTCACAGCTTTAACAGCACCCGGGAGGGACTCGGGTGGGGCACCAGACTGCCTCCAAGGGCTCTGGCCAGGCTGCTTTTTTTTTTAATTAAAAGATTTATTTTATTATCCAAGAGAATGTGTGTGAGAGAGAGAAGGGGGGAGGGCCCAGAGCAGTCTCCATAGTTGTACATCGTTAATTGTAACACAGTTTCATTCCACACAGGGAGATATGGGGCCACATGGGGCAGGAACCAAACTTGGGGCCTCCCTCATGGGAGGTGAGAACCTTCACAGCTGGGATCAGCAGTTACCAGTTATGCCGCAGTTCAGCATATGGTTCTGCACGGGTCGGGGCCAGGATTCGATCCCTGTACCTCGCGGTTGCAAGGCAAGCGCTCAACCTGCTGAGCTATCCCGACATCTCCTGGGCAGACTTTTGCAAGGAAAGAGGTTAAGAGCTAAAACATGGGTTTTCTGTTTCACGGCTTTCAACCCACTGGACCTCTAGAGCATACCAGACACCCCACTCAGTGCTTCTACTTTGGTACCTTGTTTAATCCCTACAACAACCCGTGGAGATGCTGGGTATTATTATTATTCCTATCTTACAGATGTAAAACTGAGCCTCGGCCCGGCCAGGCTCCTGCCTTACCCAAAGCTGCATGTGGATAATGAGCAGAAACAGGTAGAATGTACTTCTGGTTGGCTCCCCACACTCCTGCCTTCTCCCAGATTCCTCACTGGTCACCAAGTTGTCACTAGCCAGCCCTGGGCTAGTGCCTACCTGCAAGGCCGCCCCTCACTCCACCTCCCGGTCCCTGGTGGTGCCGGCCCTCAGGAGGGGGAGACCATGGCGACACGGATACACACCCTTGGGGACAGGCGCAGCCTGAGAGGCAGGGGCCACGGGCTGGCACACTCAGGTTCAGCAGCTGCTGCTCACACGTCCTTTCTCTGCTTAGCTCGGGGTCAGCATGCAGGTCACTGCAGTTCACGAAGACCTGGCCCACAGGGCAGGCGGCCACTGGAAGAGAAGAGGGTGGGTGCTGGGAAGAGCTCGGACTCTCAGCAGGAAGCTTGAAACACCTGGGCCTGGGGGTGGGCTCCTGGCAGGGTGGCCAGGGGACCCAGCACCTGGGAGATGCAGGGAGAGCGTGGGCTCTCATGCTTTCTCATGGCCTCCTGCTCCTGAGGTGTCCCTTGGGTTCCCAGATGCACATCACAAGGGGAGGGAGGGATGTGTGCTGTCACAACATGACAACCACCACAGTCACCAGCACCAATGACTGAACACGGCCTCCCCACCACTTATTGTTCCAGGCAATTCACACATGTCTGCTTAGTTAATCCTACAATCCTGTGAGGTATTCTTACTTCCCATCTTCCCATATAACGGAGAGAAGCCACTCCTGCTCGCAAAAGCCGTGACAGAGTGAGAGGAAGTAGAGGGGCCAGGAGAGGGGCAAACACTGGGCAGCCACACAGCATGGTGGGGCAACCAGAGGGCTTTTAACAACAGGAAGCCAATTTCCCATTACCTATATTTCTGTGACATCAACCCACTCTCGCTCCTTGAGCCTTCTTGTTACGGAAAATCAATAAAAGAGCTGAGTTTCATGCCCAGCCTGGCGTGGAGCAGAGAGAAAGGAATAGCCACAGGAGATGAAATGAAAGTCCCAAAGAGGCAGAAATCCAAAGCCAGACGCAATAAAAGGAAACGGCTTTCAGGAATACACATGAAACACAGGGAGAACGTAGGAATCTCAGTTAGGTTTAAGGAAGGCTCCGAGGGGAAAACGAGTCACCCAGGACAGCATAGCCAGGGGGCGCTGGGCAGGCCTGGAACCCAGCTACCTGACTCCGGAGACCCTGCTCTCTGCCACCTGCCATGTGGTTATTCTCTGGTCCCCTCTGCGCCAATCACCATCCTTAGCAGCCTCCTCGCCCTCGAGGCCCTCCCTGAGGGCTCCAGCCCCCTGCTCTACCCCCTCCAAGCCCCTCGCAGGCTGATCCACCACCACGCAGCCCGCCCTGCCCCTGTCTATTCCCTGGGAGAGTCTCAAAGGCCCAGGCTGTCCGCCCCACCTCTGTGACCTGCTACGTCCTGCACTTGGCTAGGCAGAAACCCATCCTTAGTAGACAGGTGACAGCTCAGATGGAGAAAATCCAGGACCTCAAGGGGTTGGAGGTAGGGAAGTCAAGGGCTTGTCCAAACACCCAGCTAGTTACCCTTGGGGGACACAGTCTCAGCCTCTCACTCTTAAGAAGCAGGAGGGACAGCCACTAGGGTGGGGCTGAGGCTGGGACAAAATTTCTGGATGTGGCCCTCCAAGCTGGAGCCTTTCCCAAGAGGGCAAGGAGTACAGAAGGCTCAGTGTAAGGGGAGGTCCAGGCTGGGCTCTCCCCACCCTGATCTGTCCTTGAGCTCCCCACTCTTTTCTCCTTAACTCCACTGCCATGGAGAAGAGCCAGAAGTGTCCCCTCCGTTCCAGTCACTCTTACCTGGGGCTCTGCTATCGCAGCTCATGACTCCATCTTTGCAGTGGCTGCAGAGAGAGATGGGAAGGGGGAGCACCGGGGTCAGTCCACCCAGTCACTGCAGAGCCCAGACACAGAACCCCAGTCACCAGCCTCAGGTCCCCGCAGGGCTCAACACAGAACCCCAGTCACCAGCCTCAGGTTCCCACAGGGCTCACACACAGAACCCCAGTCCCCAGCCTCAGGTCCCCGCAGGGCTCACACACAGAACCCCAGTCACCAGCCTCAGGTCCCCGCAGGGCTCACACACAGAACCCCAGTCACCAGCCTCAGGTTCCCACAGGGCTCAGACACAGAACCCCAGTCACCAGCCTCAGGTCCCCGCAGGGCTCAACACAGAACCCCAGTCACCAGCCTCAGGTCCCCGCAGGGCTCAGACAGATAGCCCCACCCCCTGTCCCCGCTCCTTGTGCAGAGGAGGGTGGGTGTCACTCCACGGGAAGTCCCCAGTGCACTTCCTCAGTCAGTCACATCCACGTAAAAAAGAGAACAACACCGCTACGCAGGGAGCTCACCAGTGGCCCAGAGATGGGATGTCGCTGTCTCCAGGTGGGTAGTTGACTCCCTGGAAGTGGCAGGAGCACTGGTTCCTATCAAACCCAGGAGCAGAGAAAAGGGAGCTGACTCGGGAGCTGGGGCAGGGACTGCCCAGGACAGGGACCCACTCCTCAGCCAGTCAAGGGTATCCGGACAGAGAAGTAACGGCATCTACTGTGACATGTGACACCTGTCCAGGGAGTGGGGAAGCCAGCTTAGAGCCAAGGACAGAAGTCAGGTCCCAGCCTTGAGGACATCCACTGAGCTTGGACAAGGACGGCCTCAGTGGTCTCTGTACACTCCCAAAGCAGCCTCATGTGGATTGTAAGAATGAGGCCACACCTGAACCTGTGCCGGCTCGAAGCCAGGGCACACATTCTTGACCTGGTCATTCACACGCAGTGTCTGTTCCGATAGCTCATGGCCTACGCCACACCGGTTGTTACATATCTGAGCACCGGGCTAGGCCGTCCAAGCATGTCATCTCATCTGTTCCTCACAAGGCACAGGTCCTCATGCTCTCTCAGTTCCTCGCTGTAGGCCATCTGAGGGCCAGACTGTTTTCTCCTCACAAACCTCCCAAGCACCTGAGGGCTATGGCCAGGGGCAGGCCTCGGAGCAGAGCAGGTGAGAGCTGGAAGGGACATCTGAACTCATCCAACCCCAGGGCATCTCATCCACCTTCTCCTCCAGCGCCGTGCCCCCCATATAACCCAGAGGCGCCCACTGTTGGCAATACTCAAGGTCAAGGGTTGGGGACAGGGCATACATTTGCACAATACACCCCCAAAGGCCGCCACTCAGTTGTGTATGATACTATTTTACAGATGGAGAAGCAGGCCTGAGGGGACCTTGCCTGTCAGCCCTGGGATCCCAGAAGGTCACCACCCCCACCTCCCTCTCACACTCTGCCTTGCAGCCACACTGGGAACAGAGCCACAGTCTGAGTCAGGGCTGTCCCTGGTCCCCTCTGCCTGGAGCACTCTTCCCTCACTTCCCTCGGGTCTCTGTTCAAACACCACCTCATCAGAAAGGCTTTCCTTCCATGTTCCCTTCCTGTGACATCACAGGAACCACACCAAGGACTCCCATTCCTACCCGGCTTTATTTGGCTTCGTAGCTCTTACCACCACCAGACCCATAAAGTGTCTGCTGATTTGTTTATCTGTCTCAGCACCTAGAATGTGAGTTCTATGAGGGCAGGATTCTGTTTTGTTCGCTGCTAAATTCCCAGAGCCTAGAAATGTCTGGAACATACTAGGACGTCAATCAATATTTGTGAAAGGAGACGGGGAGGGAGAGGGAGGAGCCCTCTTGGTTCTGTGGGGCTGTTCTGTCTTATGAGGAAGTCGGACTGGAGTGACCTGAAGAGCCAGCGCCCAGGAGAGAGGCCTGGGAGGGGGAGTCCCAAGGGGGAAGCCCACCCACCTTCCCACCTTCCCACCTTCCCACCAAGGTCTCCCCTGCGACTGAGATGAAGCAGGACATGAGGGGCCCATTAAGCACCCCAGTCTCAGATACCCGAAGACCCCAGGCCTCCTCTCCACCTGACACAAAGGTCAAGCCAGCCCACTCACCTGGGGACACAGAGGTCAGCCTGGGTGTCCAGATAGGTGTCCGGTGGGCAGGCACAGCCCTCCACACACTCATCCTCGCTGAGGTCACCACCATCATCAATCCCACAGGCTTCAGGGCCCGCCAGGTCCTGGCAGGTTTGCCCACATGGGGCCACACAGGGGCTGTACTCCTTGGTGGCCTCACAGGACAGTGCTGTAGTGGGAAATGGAACTGTGCTTTGTTTCCCTCATCCCCACAATCAATGAGGGAGACTGAGAACCAGAGAAGTTGAGACATTTGTTCAAGATCACACAGCAGGTCAAGGTCCAAAGTAGGCTTGAACCCAGTCTGACGTTCAGAGTCCCACCGCCTCCCACAACACCAGAACAGCACAGTGTTAGGGCTGGGCACCACCCCTCAAGTTCAGTCTGGGCCCTGCGATCGGTGTTTGCTTTTCTCTGCCGGGCATTCCTCTTAGGTAGCAATACTGGGGGAGAGGAGAGGTTACCGCCCTGACAGTCTTGCACCCACCCTATCACTCCCACACAGATACACACACATGTACAGGTGTGTAAATATACACACACTTCCACCTCTCTCACTTCCACGGCTGCCTCTTGAGGCCCTTTGTTCAGACCACCCTCTCCCTATGTGGCCACTGTCCCACTCCCCCAGGGACCCCGTACCCCATCAAAGCCAGTAGAGCCACTGAGATGGCCACACTCAGTTGTTCTCACTCAGGCTGCTCATCAAGCCACCCAGGGAGCTTTTAAAAATGCTGAAGCCCGGCCCCCACTACCAGATATGCTGTTCTCATTGATACTGGATATGGTCCAGATGTGTGCTTTCTAGAAAATTCTTATGGTGAGTCTAATGTGCAACCAAGGTCAGAACCACTGGTCTTCCCAATAAATTGAATTGAAAAAAAAAAAAAAGCCACTGGTCCTATCCAATTACCTCTGAAGAAACTTTGGCTCAGAGAGGGGCAGGGCCCTGCCAGGACACACAGCAATTACCAACAGGGCTGGAATAGAACTCAGGCCTCCTGACTTCCAGTACCATGACTTTCATTTACTCAGCAAGCATTTCCTAAAAGCTTACTGAGAGTGGGGCCCCGTGCTGAGGCTGGGGGCACAGAGGGGACTCAGACACAGGAGGAGTGTGGCCCAGGGTGGGGGTGCGGTGTGTACCCAAGGGCCACAGAGCTGGTGGTCTTTAGGAAGCTTGCTCCAGCTCTGACTAGAGAGGTGGCAATGGCAGTGGTGAGAAATGGGTGACTTTGGGGTTGACAGGTCTGACAGGACTTGGACGTGGGCTGGAGGTGAGGCGAAGGCAGCAGTAGGCATGTGTCACATTCCCAGGTGTCAGGCCTGGGTGACCGAGGGAACAGGGGGCCCTGGCAGAGGTGGAGAAGCAGTTGTGAGGCAGGGGTGTTAGCTGGAGAAGACGGTAGAACATCCCAGTGGAGAATTTAGGGGGACAGGTGGACACCCAGGCCTGGCCTCCAGCTGCCCTCACATAGGCACAAAAGCGTGGAGCACTCACCACAGGCTGGCAGGCGGGCGCGGAAGTCAACCGGGAGCCCGTGTCGCTGGCACAGGTGGGCATAGTGGGCCAGAGCGGCACACAGGCAGGGCTGCCCGCAGCGGCAGGCGTCCCGGCGGCACTGCTCAAAGTAGGGCACGGGGCTCAGGTACACAGAGCAGGGTGCAAACAGCTCCCCCGTAAGCACGCTGCAGGACTGCACTGCATAGGAGGCTGGAGACGGGAGGAACAGGGGGCCAGTTGGCCTGGTTCTCCAGGCCCAGCTCTCCTCCCTCCCCACAGCTCAGGGGACTGTGTACATGGCAGTGAGTGTGTGAGGGAGGGTGTGTGTACCTGAACGCACATCTGATTGGAAATGTGTGCATATGGTTTAGTGAGTCTGGATGCGGCTATGTGGCTGGCCATGTGCATGAATGTAAACAACTACAGAGAAGTGCGTGTGTGTGTGTGTTCATGCACTCATGCAATGCATTTCACCTTGTGCCAGGCATGAATCCATATGCTGGAAGGAGACACAGGTGTGAACAAAACAGACAAAAATCTCTGCCCTGGTGGTCAGAGGAGACAGTCATTAAACAATTTATATACAAAAGTAGGAGGTGAATACTCTAAGGGAGAGAGAGCTAGAAAGGAGGGCAGGCACTGCAAGGTGGGGCAAGAGGGACAGTTGCAATTTGAAACCAGGTGGTCAGAAAGGTCTCAGCAGGAAGATGATGTTTGAGCAAAAACTTGGAAGAGGTGAGAAAGTGAGACATGTGTTTACTGAGGGAGAGCATTCCAGGTGGAGGGAACAGCCAGTGCTAAGGCCTGAAGAGGAAAACAGACCTGGCTGCATGGGGAGAACAGCAAGGAGGCCAAGGAGATGAAGCAGATGGAGGCCAGGGGAGGAGGAGGTGAGGTGAGGGGGATGGGCAGGGGAGGAGGAGGTGAGGTGAGGGGGATGGGCAGGGGAGGAGGAGGTGAGGTGAGGGGGATGGGCAGGGGAGGAGGAGTTGAGGTAAGGGGGATAGGCAGGGGGAGGCGGTGAGGTGAGGGGGATAACTGAGGATGGAAGGCCTGATGGGGCGGGTCACTGAGAGGACTTGGGCTTTTGCCCTAAGACTGGGGAGCCAATACAAACGAGTGTGTACCTGAGCGTGGAAGAACATGCTGCTAATCCTCCCCAGAGGGGATCCCAGGGCCCTCCGGGCAGCTCCTCCTTTCCTTGTGCCAGAGTTCCCATCACCTCACTCCCAAACCAGTCCATGCCACCCCACTGCCTCTCTGCCTCTCCTCCCACCTCACCAGCTTGCAGGTGCACGTCACAAGGGTCCAGTGGGGAGCCAGGGATCAGCGGGGAGCAGGCAGACAGTGTTTTCCAGGAATTGCCAAAGAGCTGTGGGGTGCTCTCAGGCACACCCACTGGGGACCTGCAGTCGTGACACAGCCACATTCACATATTTACCTATACGGACCCAGGTGAACCCAGGTAAGCACTCATCTGTTCATGTCCACACACCTACACGCACGCACATGCACACACACACAGCACAGATATGTATGCCAGACATGCAAGCAGCCAAGTGTGTCTACACAGCCACAATTATACATGTACAATTATGGCTGTGTGCTCATAAGCACACACTCGTACCACACCACATCATACCACACGCACACCACACCACACCACACCTCACCACACCTCACCTCACCACACCACACCTCACCTCACACCACACCACACCTCACCTCACCACACCACACCACACCACACCACACCTCACCTCACCACACCACACCACACCTCACCACACACCACACCTCACCTCACCACACCACACCTTACCACACTACACGTTACCACACATCACAGTTAACAGGCTCCAAAGAAACTCAAAATGGGGTTGGGGCCACACACTGCCCCACTGTCACCATCCACCCCTAGCTCTTCTGTCAGAAAGAAAGAGGAACACCCTGAATCAAACTTCACTAGGTGACTTTCTAGTTCCAAATCCACAGGCAGTTCTTAAAAATGCCCTTTCTCTCTGGGCAGGAGACAGTCAGTCAGAGGGGCATTGAAAAGAGGAAGGGAGAGAAGCATGTTTCCTGAACATCACCAGTCCCAAGAATGGCCAAGCCCAGGTGTAGACAGTAGAATGGAGACAGCTCACAGCACCATGGCAGGCAGGCTGGGCCTGGCACGCACGGTGCCCACATCACTGCTCCAGGGCAGTCAGAGCACTCCGGTTACACAATATCTCTGCCCAGCCTTCACATTTACAAGGGTGGCATGCAGCCCACATACTAATCCAAGGTCTGCCCCCACACCACGTTGGCCAGCTGCCCTAACATCAGCCCCATTGGGCAAGTCAGAGTGTAAGGCTAGGTTTTTAAATATATGTGCATTGAAAAGCTCTCAGCTTTTTCTTGTTCTTGTTTTTTTTTTAACAAATCTGAATTCTTATTGCTGGCTAAAGCAAGCCTCCGTTTCCTCTTGCATCACCTAATGTGTGTAAGTGAAGGACTAGACACGACCTCCAGCCTTCAAGATCAGTTCTTGTTCTCATTTCTGGAAGATCTGTCCCCTCCCAACTTCCTAACCTGTGTCCAGGCCCAGAGAGTCCTTCTCTCCACTTTCAGTCAATCCACAGGAAACAGAGTTCCCCTGAATACAGAGAGGCTCACAGCGCAAACCTCAAGCACCCGACGCGCAAGGCCGGTGGGTTAGACTGGCCTGCTGGGCTAGAAAGCAGGAATTCTGGCTGCAGTGGCTTCACTGGGGCCTTACACTCACCTACAGGTGTTCACAGTCCATTAAAGCAAACAGCCATGAGCCTCATCAAACCCAGCCTCAGAGCCACCAATTTTGAGACTTCACTATACAACAGCATTCCTCAAGGTACGGTCCATAGACCTCATACACTACAATCGCAGTGATGCTTACTAAACCTGAGATTCTTGGACCCCAACCTAAATCAGATTCTTGAGGAGTAGGGCCCAGGAATCAGCATTTTAACAAGTTCTGCAACAAGTCTTCTGCACAGAGAAGACTGTGACCCACTGCCTTAAAGAAGCACACTTAAATTTAAACGCAGAGAAATAAACGATCAGTGCTGAATGTCGGGCACAGGGAGAGCCCATGGGAGTTCAGGAGACTCGTTTTGAGGCAGTGCCTTGGAACCTGGGCCACGTACAAGAAGTCGTCCTGCGTGTTGCCATTGAAGGTGCCGCACAGGCCCACAGTATCCTCCACCCATCTCTGGTCCACCTGCAGGTAGAGCCGCAGGCCTTCGCGGTCATAGAGCACCCGCACGCCCACGTGCGTCCTCACCCGCAGGAACACCGAGGACAGCCGCCGGATCTCAAAGGCGTCTGCGCACAGAACCGGACAGGGGGACAGAGAGTTAGGCCAATATGCACCGCACCCCACCCCCACCTGTGTGGCCTCCTCCGACCCCCACAGCCAGCTCAGAGTGAAGCCTTGCCAAGGCGTCAGTTTGGGGAGCCTTGAGGAAATCCAGTCCAATGACGAAACGGGGACTCAGGGAGAACCGACCAGGGCAGCCCCAGCTGAGACATTTCTTTTAGCATCAAGATCCCTCCCTTTGGAACTGGTATGTTTCCTTCTCTAGCAAAGGAGAACTCTGCAACTACCCATTCTTTTCACAATGGCCGCCAGGAAACTCAGACTCAATTGTAGCAATGTTAAATTTTAGATTCAATGGTAGTGGCTTCGACACCCCTCATGGGTTGTACTTCTTTGGCCTCTTGACCCCCTTGTATCCCCGTTCCTCTGGATCATAAGCCTCTTTTTTTTTTTTCTGATGCCATTTTATTTCTGAATAGTTTTGTGAGATGTGCTTCCTACGAGCTACCACAAATCCCTTGTGGAATCAGACAGGATAAGTAATTAATAAACAAATAGTGAGAGTAAGGATGGAAAACAGCTCTATTTGTATCCTAATGGTAGGAAAAGCCGTCACACTGCTATGAAGCCTGCTGTCATATTGGGGGGCAGCAGGGTCGGTGGCACAGACCACTTTACGAGTCTAGAGTCCATATTCCTGGAACTAAGGTGCCCCCTGGCTTGATCCACTCAGTACTGAATGGAGCTCTTGCCCATGTGGCAGTGCCCTTGGCCAGAGGAGCCTGGCTAGCCAGCTTCCAGCCAGCTCTCGTCCACCAAGCCGTACCGTCAGTGTAGGGTGGGGTGACCTTGTACTGGTCAAACAGAAGGACATCTCCCGCTTGGGTCAAGGTCACCTGCCTCCGAGGGTCCTGATGCAGAATCACTGATACCGACTGGACACACACTCCATCCTGGTTCTGGACAGAGAACAAGGCCAATGGGGCAGATTAGTCTGTGTCCTGCTGGTCCCAGCAGAGCTCTCCAAGAACAGGATTCCAGTGCAGTTTGAGGCCAGGGGCAGGTTCCTCATAGTGACAGAGCCCAACGGACATTAGAGGTCCTCTAACGAATGCCATCACCCAGGGGAGGGGGAGGCAGTCTCAGATTGGAGGAGGTTGGTGGCAGAGCTGGGATAACGCAAATTAATATGATAGCCAACTCTCGGGCTGTCTGTGACACAGAGCAGAGATGGACCACGGATGGCCCAGAGTCTAGCCTCAGAAACACTGGACTGCAAACCAGGACTTTAATTTCATCCTTCAATGGGTGTTTATGTAGCTCTTTCCATGTGTCACCCTGCAGAGTATCAGGCTCCGATTACAGGCAGGCAGAAAATGAGCTGATGTTCTCGGGGCCTCAGGTTCTCATCTCTGAAATGGGTAGCACACATTGAGCCCATTTGTACCACTCTTCCACAGGAAGATATCCAGTCATATGGTGATGACAGTTATAGACCCTGCCCTCCTGGAGAGTACATATTCATGTGGTACACAGACATTAAATAAGGAATTACAAAGTTCATTAATTATTATTGTGATCAGTGCTGCTAACAGTGTAGGGTGTTAGGACTTAATCTGCAGAGTTGGGAAAGGCCATCCTAGGGAAAGACAATAATCATAAAGTAAAAATAATTATAACAGTAATAAACTCTTAATACCAAAAGTTATTATAATAACAGCTAACTTTAATATAGAGTTCTGATGTTCAGGTGCCATTCTCATCTTTTTAGATACATTTAGTCACTTAATACTCATAGCAATCCTATTCCTTCATTACTACTAACAACCCCATTTTGCAGATCAGAAAACTGAGGCATGAGGAAAGAGGGACATTTGAG
Source organism: Craseonycteris thonglongyai (assembly GCA_004027555.1). Taxonomy (NCBI): domain Eukaryota; kingdom Metazoa; phylum Chordata; class Mammalia; order Chiroptera; family Craseonycteridae; genus Craseonycteris; species Craseonycteris thonglongyai. The sequence continues at coordinate 37,429 of PVKE010007137.1, read as the reverse complement.
CTGAGCTCCGAAGAGTGCATAAACCAGCTTATGGACAAAGGGAGGAAGGGAGGAGGGAGACATCCAGGCAGAGAAACAGCATGAACAAAATTCCCTGATGCAGAAAGACATTTAATACACTCAGGGACATAAAAGAAGATCAGAGGGACAGAGCCCACGGGGCAAAGTGGTTTCAGACAAGGTTCAGGAGGTGGGCAGGGACAGCGCAGGCAGAGCTGACAGCTCAGGGAACACACCCTCTAGGAAGCCTTTCCTGAGCCACTTCCTGTCGTCCTGTGAAATAACAACATGGAGAAGAGCCTCCACATTGTCACAGCTCCTATAGCAGTGGGTTAGGGGTCACTTGTCTGCATCACCCCCCAAAGGAGGGCAGAGACACATCTGGTTCATCCCAGTCTCCAAGACCCATAACGACTCCTGGCACAAGATGTTGAGAATTTGCTGAATGAATGAATGACAGCGATGTTGAAGATACAATCCAAGGAAGCAGAGAAAATTAAGTTGAATTAGGGCCATGTTAGAGATTTTTGTTTAAACGCTGAGGACCAGGAAAGGAAAATGACTCCGATGTTCTAATAGCAAGCTTGTCCAACCCGCAGCTATTGGGCTGCATGCGGCCCAGGATGGCTTTGAATGCAGCCCAACACAAATTCGTAAACTTTCTTAAAATATTATGAGATTTTTTTTTTTTTTTTAGCTCATCAACTATTGTTAGTGTTAGTGTATTGTATGCATGACCCAAGACAATTCTTCTTCTTCCAATGTGGCCCCAAGGAAGCCAAAAGATTGGACACCTGTTCCAGAGCCAGAACCCAGTTTCCAGCCCCCTGGCTCTGCCCAGAAAGGACAGCAGGGTGAGTGGGCTGTGGAAATATCTGGGGCCCTTCCCTAAATGCCCCAGCCTCTCTAGGGGGCAGAGGGCACGGCTGGATTGGGCTTGGGGTCCTCAGCCTTACCAGGCCACACGGGGCGTTCTGCAGTGTCACTGTGAAGGTGCCTGAGGAGCGGCTCTTGGCCAGGATGTACTGACACGTGGCAGGGAAGGTGTAGCGGCGGCCGTCAAAGGTGGTGAAGTGGATGTCGCCAGTCACTGAACACTCAGCTGAGGGGCAGAGAAAGATGGCTGACCCATGGGCGCTGCCCACGGGGGCTGCCTCTGCCCTGCAGCCTCTGAGCAGGAGACAGCACCCTGTCCTCAGGAACCAGGACAGTGTTTGGAACCCTGGCCTGCCCTTTGAATGTCCTTGTCATGGGGGAGACAAGCCCCACCCTGGGCTTCTCCCTGTGACAGGAGACCAGGCCCTGAGCTTGGAGACCAGGTTTGGTCCAAGCCCCTCAAGCTCAGAAAGGTCCTTAGGTACACAGAACCCCATAAAAAACTGTCCCTGATGGTGAAACAATTGCTTATCAGGCAGTAGCTCTGAGGAAACAAAGGGAGGCAGGCCAAGCCAAAGGAACTGAGTGACCAGCACCTCCCTCACCCCTTACCCCGCCAGCAGGCCTGGCTCCCAGAGCTTCCCTGCCCAACAACTGGGAGACCAGAGCAGGGGGTAGAGTCCAAGGTGGGGTCAGACGTACCTGGGCAGACAGATGTGTTGCACACCCACTTGCCCGCAATGCATGTGCTGAAACAGAGACCAAAGAGGCAGGGGCTCACCCCTTCAGGCCTGGGACAAATGCTGGAGGATGGCCGGGGTTCACAGAGCGCCTGCCCCAGCCCTCAGTCTTCCCATCTCTAAAATGGGTCTGGGAGATTCCGCCCACGGAGTAGAGCTGATGGATCTCCTGTGATGCAGATGCTGAGTGAGTGCCCCATGGTTCCCAGACCCCAGATGGGCAGCCCTGAGGGAAAGCCCTGGAAGCCACTGCCTTCCCCACAACCCCCAGCAGTAGACACAGACCAGGCATTGCAGTCTTCCTTCACTACAGAGCCAGGTGGGTGCAGGGTCCCGTGGAACTCACAGGGACACTCAGCTGGTGCCACACAGCCGCCATCCTCGAAGATCAGCCCTAGGGTGACAGCAAAAGCCCATTTAACTTGCCTCTGCTCTTGTTCACAAATCTTTCATGCCCCTGCCACACACCCACCCCCCGGGCCTGTGATAAAGATCTCCTCATCTGAGCTCTTTCACCGCTGAGCCTACTTGCAAACTCTCCTGTATAAATCATGGGCTCAGGCCAGATCTGAATCCCCTCTTAGCAAATAATCCCACCTCCGGAACTTTGTTGAGAGGACTACTCACCTCAAACAACTTGCATGCAGACTAGCTTTTCCTCTCTACCCCTGGGAAGCCCATCACTGTATCTAGAACCAATTTAGGTACCACCTCTTCCAGGAAGCCTTCCCTGACATCTGTCCCCCATCTCTGTCTCTTCTTATATGAACCCCGGAGCTGGTCCTCACCAGACTGTGCCTTAGACGGGAGTCATGTGTAAGTACCTTATCACTGCAACCTGATTCTGATCCCTAAACCAAGGATGTACCTTCATATGTGTTTTATCCCAACCCCTGCCTAGCCAAGTGACCGATATGCTGCAAAGTTATACACTGTGAAAAACACTATGTGGGTGAATGCTGAAACAAAAGCAGTCTGTTAAATGAATGAGTGAATGAATGACTTGTTCTCATCCACACACCTTAAAAAGCTCAGTCCCCATGAAATGAAATACCCTTTTGAACCCCTCAAGAGCCACAGTTCCACCCGTACCCTCACCTCCCTTAAGCCATTCATTCACTTATTCAGTTACTAGTTGTTTGCTCCTTCCTTCACTCATTCCAGACAGGCATCCTCTGAGCCCTCGCTTCACGCTCATCCGTGCCAGACCAGGAAGATGCTGCTAGGCACCCCCTGCACCCCCAGCATACCGTCAGGGCAGTAGCAGCCGTCCACACAGGCGATCTCGCTGTCCACGCAGGATGCCCGGGGCTGGCAGGAGGCGGGGCAGCAGGCGATGCACTCGTTGTAGGTGAAGGCCTTCTCCTTGCAGTGCACAGCTTGGGAGGCAGGGAGCAGTGTGGTCTCTCAGCTCCCTACTGGCCCCAGCTCTGCCAAGACCCTCCCAGCCCCTACCCCAGCCCCTGAGGGGAGGGAGGGCTGGTTTCCCCAATCCCATAGTCACAATGGGAACACTGGTTGACCAGGAAATTGGAGAGTACCTGGTAGGCTGTGAGAACCACCTTCATCTCATTCTGTGACCCCAGGCCAGTCCCTTTTGCTCTGAGCCTCAGGTTCCCCATGTGTCCCATGACTGATGAGACCTCAGGGCTTAAAGCTCTGACAAATGGGGTTCTGAGCAGGACAGGGTGGTGAGCTGAGGCCTGAGAATGCTGCCCACAGCTTCAGGACAGAACGTGTCTAAACCCCTCCCTGCCCACCACCAGGCTGCACCTACCGCATTGTCGGAGCTGGGTCCTCCAACCCTGCAGGGGCCGCCCTGCCTGGGCACATGCCCGGGCATACTCTGTCAGTGCCCGGCACCAGGTGGCTTCATCACCCACAGATCTGTGTAGGGAAACAGAGGGTCACACTGGCAGGAGGCCCAACCTACCATCAGCCCTTCAGTACCCTATAGAGAATTCCAGGGCTCAGGGCATCTGCCTCTCCAAACAGCTGGGAAAAGGAGCAAGGGAGGGCATCTCAGCATAAAGAACCCTAGACTAGAGGCAGGATACCTGGGCTCTATTCCAGGCTTTGCCACTGACTTGTGTGGTCCTGAAGGTGTCAGGCCCCATTCTGGGCCTCAGTGAATGGGGAAGCTCTGTCCCAAGTATGCAGACGAGAATGTCAGAGCATATATATCTATCAGTGCCTGGGATAATCAGGGTCACTGAGCCCCACTGCCATGCTGGGAGAGGTCTCACCACCCCCCAATACCAGCCTCAGTCCTGGCTGCCCACTCACTGGCAGAGGTCGCTGGTGCAGCTGGCTGTGAAGGGCAGAGGGCTGACGTAGGCATGGCAGGCATCAAAGGGGGGCCTCCGCAGTGCCTCACACCGGTCATACACACCCTGGGACAAGGGCCAGAAGCTGGAGCTGGGGCCCAGCAGGGCCATGCACAGCCCCACATGGAACCCCAACTTGGGCCCAAGGGAGAGGAAGAGGAGGGTGTAAAGGGGCCATGAGCACCAACAACCCTGGGCCCATGCAACCAATGACTTTCCAAGAGGTAGACAGGAAGCCAGCCTAAGCCAGGCACCAGGCTGGGAGGTAAGGAGCCGCGGAGGGGGATCCCCCAGGGTCCAGACCTGCATGGACCCCGGGCTCTGCTGCAGGCACGGTGGGCGAGGCAGGGAGAAGGCCGTGGGCCCTGGCGGCTGGTTGGGGGCCAGCTCCTGCCAGCTATGCACAAACTCAGCCACGTCGTCTGTCAGCTTCCCTGTAGGACACAACTAGGGTGACCACAGGTAGGGGTCGGGGCAGGGGGCGCCGAGGGCTCTCAGGGAAGGCAGGTGGAGCCAAAGAGATGCCAAGCACTGAGCAAGGAGCTGAAGCATCCAGCCAGCTGCGCTCCCATCCCAACCTGCATTTCCCAATGGAGCTACTCTCCTAAAAGAGCTGTTTCGTGATAATAGCCAACAACAACCCGTAGTGGGTTCTCATTGCTCCAAACTCAGGAGCGGCAACACCAACCGCAAGAGAGCAGTGTGTTTCCCCATATGTGAAATAGGGCAAATAATCCTCCATGAGATTCCTACAAGGAGTAGATGAGATGATGCACATAAAGTGTTTGGTATGTTGTCTGTGCTCCGAGGTGTCACTTCTTCAAGCCAGAGCCAGCATGGGGCAGGGGGGGGGGGGGCCTACACCCTTCACTCCTACTCTTCCCACTCCTCCCTGGGGATCTTCAGCTCCAGTTGGGCTCTCTCTCTTTCTGGCTCTGTCACTCTGCTTACACACCTCACAGGCCAATCCCACCTAGCAAAGTGCCCAGTGGATGCTCACACACAAGCCCCGTAGGTCAGGAGTCTCATGACAATTTTACAGATGAGGAAACCAAGGTCAAGTGGTTAAAGACATGCCTGAGGCCACACATTGGGTAGGAAGGATTCCCTGGCCTCCCACTGGTTCTTTAGACTAAAGACTTTCCTACCACAACCCCAGAGGTCTGCCCCAAGGCCTCTTTCACCCGTCCCAGCCTAACCTGTTCCCCACCCAAACCCACTGGAGGTCACTTGCCCAGCACCTTACCATAGCTGGTCACTAGGTCATCCTGGGGGTCAGCATTATTGTTCCCACACAGCCCATGGGTCCAGCCCAGGAACTCCGGACTCATCTTGACATAAACAGCAGAAGCGCCATCCCAGGCCAGTGTGAAGGCTGACTGATGCCTCACCAGGACGTAGCCAGCCAGCCGCTGTAGGCGCATACTCCCGGTGGCATGTGGCAGTGGGACCCTGCAAGGCACAGCCCACAGCTTCAGGGTGTCCATGCCCCCTCCGGGAGCCCTGCCCCTTCACCAGCAGGCCCACCACGTACACAGCACCTGCCTATTCCACGTAGTCCCTGGTACCATGGGATCTGGGCCCCACATTCCCTCCCCAACTCCTAGGAGTCATGGAAGTCCACCACCATTCAAGATTCTTTGGTCTCCAGAGTTTTTAAATGGAAATTTCTCTGGCAGAGATAAATTTTAGAATGCCTGAATTTGCCAGCTCCTTTCTCCTAGACAGGAAAGATGGCATAAGCAGACGTCTACTTTGTTTATTTATTAATATTTTTTTTATGAGGAGCAAGAAAGAAGTGGGGGGGGGAGGCCAAGAGGGAAGAAAAACTGAGTGAAAGAAACATAAATGACAGCAAACATCAAGGGAAGGAAAGGACAGTAAAGGAGAGATAGAAGAAAGATTTCACCAAGGACCACAGTCCATTTAGTATGGAATCTAGTCCTCATTCCTTGCGTGGTTCCCAGGCATCCCTGATATTTCTGATAAGTGACAATTCAGAATGACCCTATGTCATCAGCAAAGGGTAACAGTGTGCTCAGCTTCTGCTCTGAGGGAAGCTGGAACTGTGCACAGTCCATTTGGGCGGATTTCCTTCTGATTGTGAAAGGAAAAGAATGAAGCATGCTTAGGTGGTACACCCTTAGCTATCTGGAAAATGGCTGTTTGCCTGAAAATTCACTCTCTGGAAACCCACAGGGCCTGAGAGTTGCAGGAAATCACAACAAACCCATCTTCCTGCGAACCCAGCCAGCCTGCCAGTATGTTCCTGCCCTAGTGGTGAAAATTCTGAGGTTGCCCTCAGAAACACTTCCCGTGGGGTTTGAGAATGGCAGGTGCTCACCCATCCCCCAACAGCCAGAGAGGAGGAGCTCAGGGCAGAAGGGGTGTAGGTACCTCACTCCTCCATGGGTGACCTCTTTAGCCAGGCGGAGCTCCTGCTCACCCGCAAAGAAGAGGCTGACGGACCTGGAGCAGGTGTAGGGGGAGGAGCCACACTGCGGGTCGTTGTGCACCTGATGGGGGGGTCAGAGGCCAGTGTGCAGGGTTCCTGCCACAGACCTGGCCTGGGGCTTCAGCTCTGGGCTCAGTGGCCCCTTGCGGAGCTTCCACTAATGCTGACAGCCTGCCCACTCCAGGCCAGGCACCTGGCCTCTGTCGTCCTCCCAGTGCCCACAATACCACAGGAAGGTCAGAGCTGTGAGTCCCTGCATTTCAGAGAGGAAGCTATCTCCACGTTTCCAGATACTTTGTTTCTCCATCTCAGGTTTTCCCATCAGAATGAAAGTCAATGTGATACACTCACACCACCTCACATGCATAAGGAATGAGTGTGTGACACACACACCCCTCATATATCTACCCACAGGGTACGCTCAGTGCACACACTATAAACACACACTCCTACCACAACGCTGGCAGGCAGTCTAGCCCTTTCCTGCACACCTAGGCACACAGGTCACTCTTGTGCTACCTGTCACATATACATCTCCTTTGTCCCTTGCTCAGATAGAATCCATATCTCCAAGGCCATAGGGCCCAAGGGGAGGCTTCCAGAGCTTAGAGAAAAGTCTGAAAATGTTTCTCTTCCAAGTGGAGAAGTTCTTCCCAAACCTTCCACTAGACTGCTATTAAGTGTGGTTAAGCAGGCTGGAGGGGCCACTTCAACTAAAAGTGGGACCTGTGAAAGCCACCCCATAATCTAATTGACTATTTTTCAAACTTTTTTGACCTATGACCTACAGTAAGAAATACAAACATGTGTGTGTGTGTGTGTGTATACACAACAAAGGCTTTACAAAATAATATTTAGCCTGTTAATGTATATAATGCATTCTTATCTTTTCTATTCTTTCTGTTTTTTCTTTTTTTTAATGAGGGTTGTGACTCCTTAAGTTGATTTCATAATCGGTGAATGAGTGGCACCCCGTTAGTAATTGTCATACACCCGTCATGAAATGACAGTCATGAGAAACTCTGCTGTGTGACACCTGAAGGCAGAGAGGGCCCCAGCGCATTCAGGGTGCAACCCCCAGGGCAGCCTCTGGGCAGCTCTATGCCTGAGATGGAAGGGGCCCCCGGGACCCAGAACCTTCCTGGATAGGTCGGGCAAAGGAGGCCTCACCTGGACTGAGAAGCTCTGCCCCTCAGGCTCATGGCTCCCCACCAGTGTGTAGCTGCCCTTCCCAGAGAGGTAGTAGTAGAGGCCATCAAATGTTTCCACGTGGTACTGTCCCCAAGCCCGGCAAATGCTGTCCCTCTCAGGGCCGGTGTTGTACACTGAGCCAGGAAAAAGACAACCTCTCTGTGTAGTTGCAGTGGGCCAGAAGCCAGAGGCTGGCGGGTTCCAGCCCTGGCAGGGCCACCCCCATGGACCCCAGTCCAGGACCCCAGGCCTGAGGCCCACGGCTTTCCCTGTACCCACGGCCCCTCCCAGGGGGGATGGAGCCCAGACCCACCCATCTGGCAGCGAGGTCCAGTGGCGTTGAAGCGCCGGCAATCACAGAATGTTGGCTGCACACACTCGCCCCCATTGAAGCAGGAGAACAAGTCTGTGAGGGAGACGTGGAAGGCACTTCCTCAGCGAGTGGAGACCGGCAGACCCAGAATGCAGCACCTGCCCCAGGTCCCAGCCCTCCCAGAGCTGCATGGCACGTGGATGCCCATCCAAGGCAGCCCCAGCCTTCCTCAGCAGCTAGACTGGATGGGGACACAGTGTGCCTCAGACCGCTCCCCGGCCCCTTCCCTGGCAGGCAGGTGGGGTCTCAGCACCTGTCTTTAGAGAGCACCATGTGGCCCCCAGGCCAACCCCACCTGGGCCTTCAGCTCCCACCGCTACAAGCTCTTGGGCAGGGCAGGCAGGGCAGGCGGAACTGAGACTGTGGAGCATGCGGGGGGAGCAGGGAGAGTGGCTGGAGATCATCAAGTACTGCTCCTTTTCACTGTCCCATAACCGCAGAGGCCACGGCATAAGCCAGGGGAGGAGAGGGAAAGGCCTCACATTAGGAATGCAGCAGAGAGAAAGGCCACAGAGAAGGAGAAGACCATGCGGAGCCCAATGTGGTAAGGAACGAGCCCTGATGCAAGGGGAGGGGCCCCAGACACAGGACAGGGCAAGGGGAGGGGCCCCAGACACAGGACAGGGAAAGGGGAGGGGCCCCAGACACGGGACAGGGCAAGGGGAGGGGCCCCAGACACGGGACAGGGCAAGGGGAGGGGCCCCAGACACGGGACAGGGCAAGGGGAGGGGCCCCAGACACGGGACAGGGCAAGGGGAAGGGGAGGCATGGGCACAGGACAGGGGAAGGGGGGGACGGGCACGTGACAGGGGAAGGGGAGGCACGGGCATGGGACAGGGGAAGGGGGGGCACAGGACATGGTTCAGGTGAAGAAGAGGCCACAAAACATACAAAGGGACCACAGAAATGGAGGGCTGAAGCAATGACTATACAAGGCAGTACAACCTCACAAAAGTCAGAGAGTGTGAAAGGGGAAAGCCACCGGGCCATGGTCATAAAAACCAGATACTGGAGAGGAAGCTCTCCTCAGCCAGGAGGAAGAACACAGAGAGCAGTTGGGGGCAGGGGCTAGGGGGCCCTGGGGAAGCCCCCTCTGCCCTCAGAGGCCTCACTGCGGGCGGAGGCCCTCCCTCACACAGCCCTAGACCACAGGCGGGGACCACTTACAGGATGGGGCACATTTGGCCCGGTGGAGCCGCCTTTCCCAGGAAGACATGGCCAAGGAGTCGAGGGCCTCAACCTCCTTTTAAAAAAGGAAGAGAGGGAAAGCTGGGATGGCTCAGCGGGTTAAGTGCTCGCTTTGTAGCCCTGGAGCCCGAGGATCGAATCCCGGGCCCTGGCTCAGGTGGACCCACATGCTGAACTGGGGAGTGCCCCCAGTTCAGTTCTTGCCGGGGCCTATGCGGGAGGCTCCCGGCCCAGTTCCTGCCCTGTGCAGCCCTGTGCCCACCTGTGGAGTGAAACTATATGGAAAACTAATGCTGTCAACTATAGAGACTGCTCTGGGCCCTCCCCCTTCTCTCTGTCTCTCTCTGTCTGTCTATCAAAAAACAAAAATAAATCTTTAAAAAAGGAAGAGAATGTGATCAAGAGTGGACCTCAGGAGGGCAGCCTTCCTGGAGGTCACAGCCTTCCCTATCCATCACCTGGAGAAAGGGAGGCCCCTACCCCTCAGCGCCCCAGCTCTGAGAGATATGGAAGGGAGAATTTTCAAGCCTGCCCTAGGCTCGGAGGAGTGAAGACTGGCTTTTACCCTCCAAAGTGGCATCTCAGTGGCCTAAACACATCCCCTTCTCCCCCTCCCGTGCTCCAATGTCCCCCGGCCTCCCCTCCCCTCTTCCATCCCTAGTAAACCTTTGTGTCCTCCACAGTCCAACACAAAACCCCCTTGTCTGGAGAACAAACACTGTTCCTCCTCACCACCGAAGCCACATGAGGCAGAGTGAAGAAACAAAGGCAGCCCCTCCCCAGGGCAGTGGAACAGCTCACCCCATCCCTGGGTTGACCAGAAGTCCCATTTTAAACAGGACAGAAAACAATGGCACTGTCCCATATCAAACGGTATGCACGGTCACACATGGTCAACCTAGTCACTGAGCTAAATTTGAGGTGCCAGTAGGCTGACCATACGTAACGTTGGAAACAAAACAGTACTTTTGTTTTCTGTGCCATTTTAAAAAGTATGTCTGGTCAGCCTACCCATCCCTCACCCCAACCTTCCTTTTGGGCTCTTTCAATAACAGCAAAAACAGTGCCTTATGGATCATCATCCATGGTCCTCGGAACTCAGCTCCAAGCCAGGACTCTCCCCGATACCACAAATCCAAACAGGACACAGGCAAAGCACAGCTGAGAGATTCGATATCTTCCAGACCAGAAATCTAAACATTTGGTCTCTCAAGATATAAACCACCTGAAATTAGGACTGTCCCAAACATCATGTGTGTTCAATCACCACATGGCTAGCTGACTTGGACACCCGACCTTGCAAAACCCTAGTCTGAGGTGTCTACTGTCATCTGGCACTGGGACCCTCCCAGACCTTTAGCCTCCTCACTCGTACAGCTTCCTAAAACTATTGCACATGCCCAGCGCTGGGCCAGGTGCAGTGAACAGAAGTAAGGAGCTGCCCTCAGGGAGCTCATGTTCTTGTTCATAGTGCCAACAAGGCACAAAACAAACCGCACTGTGCAGATTCGTTACATGTGCCTTGCTCCCTCATTGCCAGCATCCCGGGGCTGAATCCACAGCCTCTAGCAAAGGACGTGAAACACAGAAAGTATTCAGAACACTTGGTCCCTGAGTCCAACCCCAGCTCTTTGCCCCCTTGGGGAATCGAGTCTCTCCACCTCAACCTTTGGCACTCACCCCCTCCCTCTTCACTGCCCTGCTGACCCCTGGGAGGTCACCATCCCCTCCTTGGCCAGGTTTCAACATTCTCATCGCACTCTGGTCCTGGGTCCTCCCTGGCTCTCCTTACCCTGCAGACCCCAGCCCAGAAGTCCGGCTGCACACCCTGGTCATAATCTATCTCACGGGGCCTCAGAGACCACGGGAAAGAGGAGAGAACAGCCAAGACCCCCTAGGTCCCAAAGAGCTTATTTAAACTTGGTCTTGTGTCACTCCACGCCTCGCCTCCACCTCAGATGTGGCCTCTGAGCTTGGTGTTCTGAGGTTCAAACGGGCTGTGTGGCAAAGAGTCAGGGCCATTTTCTGGAGAAAAAACTTAAATCCTGTCCAAATGTTTCAGCTTCCATGTAGAAGCTCTTAATCATTTTCTGTGCCATTCTTATGAACACCTTCGACAATCTAGTATAGTCGACGGGCCCCTTCTCAGAACAATGTTTCTAAATACCTAAAATAAAGCATAAGGCTACAAAGGAAATCAAATATATTGTAATACAGTTATGAAAATGTTTTATAGAAGTGTGACTTAGTAATAATTTGTACTTCTTTATTAACACATTAAATAACAAGACCTGGTAGTAGGTGTTACCACTGCCAATATTTTGACATAGTGTAAGTGAGATCTAGAGATGTCAACAACTGTAACGTGATAGGAAATATCAGTGATTGCTAGTAGTGACCATCAGGGACAATGCTAACACTCTTGTGGTTTGCAGCCAATAGCAATAACTGAAGGGAATGCAAAATTTCAGTTAAATTGAGGTTCCTGTGAATAACAGTGCATTTTTCCTCATCACACTTCATGGGCCCCTGGTCTATATCATCATTTCTCTGGAAATGGCTGAATTCTAGAGGAGCCAGGCAGCACTGAATGGCAGGTGGTCGGCTGTTGGTCTGGGACAAACCGTCCCCCTTACAAATGAGGGTGTACCAAGCAGAAGCCACTGAGGGGTCCCCAGGTTTACTTTCTAGCTAATGGCCTCATTCCCCACCCTTATTTGCTCCAGGAGGAATGTGAGAATCCTACTGAGGCTACCTGGCCCAGTGCTTCCCAAGGAAAAGAGGGTGGTGACCCTGGAATCCAGCAAGGAAGGAAGCCCGCCAGGGGATAAGGTGCTTGGGAAAGGGTAATTTCCCTCACTGAAGACAGGATTCCTGGAGTCCTGGGCCATTCCTCGTACCAGGGGACGGGTCACTCCACCAGGAGGCCCAGCTCTACCTGCTCTGGGACCTCGGCAAGTCATCCACCTACCTTGATCTCTCCAACTGTGAAAGAATGATAACATTATCTTTCAACTCAAATTATACCTGACTGCAAAAATGGGCAAATAAGAAATGAAACCCCCAGATAATCCACACATTAGAGAACAAACATGCCTCCTCCTACCTTGTGGTCTTCAGATTCATTTCCAAAGCGCAGGCATTTGGGACACATCGTCCCAACCTGTTAGCACAAGGAGCTACCCAGAGCTTATCCATCCCTAGGGCAGGGGGGGTGAAGTGAGGCTCAAGATGCTTGGGGGAGCTGTCTGTGGGTGGGCTGGATTTGTAAGTCAGTGGTTGTAGAAAGGAAACAAATGCAGGTCAGGATTAGAAAGAGAACCTTAGTCATCTGATCTGAGAACAAAGAAGTTTGCAGAGAGAGAAAACAAACCACCACCTCCGAAAGCACAGGGGACCCCAGGAGGGAGGTCAGGATTCAGAGGACGGTAGCTCAGGGCTCTGCTTCTCCACCAATCCTTCCTTGCAAACCCCACCGGTGGCCCAGTTACACTCCCCTCTCAGGGCAGTGTTGCAGGGTACTTGCTCAGGCCTCTGAAAGGGTTTAGGGCCTTCACAGGCCAGACAGGGAAGAGAATTCCGCTCTCCTAACTGCTCAGCTCCCTACTTCCACATGGGGGACAGGGACGGCACAGAGCTCTCCTAACTCCTCATAGTGACTTGGTGCCCTCCTCCCCTTAAAAAAAAAAAAAAAAAAAAAAATCAGTCAGGCTACAGGGCTCCAAGAAATTCCGACAGTGGGGATAGAAGTGTCTTATGAATTTGCAGACTTCATACAACTACTGGAAGCTTGTTTGATCCATTCTGAATAACTGCAGAGATAGACTTCCTGCAACCAACCTGCAAAGCTCCCTGCCACCTCAGACTCTGACAGAAACAAGCCCCCTTCCCCGGGCTCCCCTTACCTGGCCTCCCATCACTGTTGTTGCATCTCCTATGGCCAGGGCCGCCTCCTGGTGGCTGAGGCTAGATGAGAAACAAGTCTAAACCGGGTGAGGCGATAGGAATGGGCCCTGCCTCCCCCCTACCCCAGGCCCATCCCACCCTGTGGTCTCACCCCTGGGGTCACCCACACCGGGAATAACGATGGGAGCCACGGGTGGGGTAGCCACAACCTCCAAGCTACTCACCTGGGGTCCTGGGCGGGCTCAGGGTGCAGCTCTGCGTTGCCTGGGGGCGTGGGTGCTGAGGCTGGGGAAGGGGATTGCTCTCCACTCAAGCCATGCCCCCCATTGTGGGGCCTCCAACCATCCCATCCCCTACCTTCTAAGAAGCCTCTCCCCCATCACCCCAATCCTCCCATTCTCTCCCCTTGCAACCTTCTCAAATTCTTTCTTCTCTCTGGAAACTATTCAACAAGGGTCGCTATCTTTCCTCCCACCCTCTGGGCCCAATTCGCTTTAGTTCCATGCCTTGGCTCTCCTCTGCCCTGCCCAGCTTGGGACGCATGCCCCCTGGCTGTCGCTGGGCTCTCTTTCCTTCGGTGTCCCCATTTTCCTCTCCCCCCTCCCCCCTTGTGGTTGTCCCCCTGCCCTTCTTCAAACCTTTTCCCTCCCTCTCTCCATCCTGCCCAGGCCCTTTCCCCTAACCGGTGCCCCAGCCTGGACCTTCCCTAGTCCACACCCCTCTCACCAAGAGCCTGCATCTGCAGGGACTCCCTTGCCAGCTCACCCAGGGACAGCCAGACGCAAGCGAGTAGAATGCAGAGAGCAGGTGCCAGGGCGCGCCGGGCGCGCGGGGCCAGGGCCCCCATGGGGGCTTGCAGGTACTGGGACGCCTCAGCGCAGGCCGGGTCCCGAGTGCCTCTCCGGGTGAAGGTAACACCTCCACTTGGCAGCCGCCAACTGTGTCGCTCTCTTAGCCCACGATTCCCTCGGCCCCTCCTCCCAGGCGCTTAGCTCCGCCTCCAGCTAGAGTGACAGGACTGCCCAGCTTATTACCGTAATTTAGGCGCCTGAAGCAGGTCCAGCCTTCGCCTTTCTTGGACAGTGGCTGCCCCTCCCCAGGGGAGACAGGAATCAGATCGCTCAGCCCTAAGTGCCCTGGGGGAACAAAGAGGCAACTTATGCAGCCAACATCCCTTCTTCCTCAGAGATGCCTGGCTAAGGAACTCGGGTCCTTGAAGCCCCTTACGTGGGAGACCCTAGGTGCTGGTATGTGTCTGGTCCTCCCCTCTCCTTTTACAGAGGTCATGCGACATGCCATTTAGTGGTCTATGGAAACCAGGGTTCAGGACTGCGGAGTCAGCCTGTGACCCCACCACATTCCCCACTACAGCCTCCTGGGTTCCCAAGTCCCCATGCGACCCCCAGTTTTGAGCAGCTCATGAAATGTTGACTTAATGACAGAGGTGACTCACACTCCCATATTACTGACCTCATCAAGACCAGACTTTGACAAAGCAAAACAAAAAAGAGCTAATTTGTGAAAACGTGTACTCCCTGTCTAGGAGGCATTTCGGAGGGTGGAAATGTAGGCCTGAGGCCCGTGGGAACCCATATATCATTCACTTTGGCCAACTAAGTGTTGAAACACAAACTAGATACCAAGGACTTGGAGGTGATGATGATGATGATGATGATGATGATGATGATGATGATGTTGATGGAGGCCCCAGTAGACTTCTGGGTAGAGGTATAGATTTGGGATGCATTCATTCAGCTAAGTTGTTGGGCCTGTATTTCTTACTGCACACTGTTCTGGAAATAGAGTGGTGAATACAGCACACACAACTACCCCCACTTGGGGGATCTGGAGCCATGGGCATAGGTGGGAAGGTGAAGAGGCCAGAGCCTCGGATGGAGCCTGGTTAGGGAATGGCTGATGGCAGGATTGTCTCAGAGGAAGCTGGAAAAGAAACATTCATGGGAGAAGAGAACCAGGACTCAGAGCTCCCCTCAAACCCAAGAGGGAAACATTTTCAGGAGAGGGTCTGTGGGTGGAGGGTGTGTAAAAGGGCTGGGACACCAATGGACCACATTCCCCCTTGTGAGGACATTTACCACCTGGATTCTAGATATGAAATAAACAGCCATATGACATACTCATGAAATGTAGAGACTCAACGAAGTTAGTTGCAGAGGAGTATATTTTATGTGTCTGTCCTGGACCTTTGAAAATCCCACAAGTCTTTCTCTTTTATCTGACTCAACTCTGACTTAATTAGTGGATACTAAGGCAAGAACATAAATAATGTTTTAAGGTTCTTCTCCAGGAGGGATTTACATCTTAAACTAGGTAACAATTGAGCCCAAATTTAGTCTGCTGGCAAAACATCAGCAGTTAGGGGTGGCATGCAAAGGAGGGGGTCTTTAGGTTCCCCTGCAGTTACAGTTGTAAGTGGTTCAACGCTTTGGGCTGCTGTCCATCTCCTGAGCTCTGCGCCCTGACATGGTGTAAACAGGCCGGGCTCCCATCGGGCTAAGTCCAGGCACAAGCCCATCATTAAAGGTCTCCACTCTCCCCTTGCACACCTGTTACCCCCCCTTCCCCAGCCCCCTCTTTCCTCTCGGTCTGCCCAGGCTTGGTTCGTCATTGTCTTCACACCCTGCCCTAGATCTTGAGCAAACTTGGGTTGAATTGAGTCAAGTGAACCAGAGGGGGTTTGGCCCCGGGTGAAGGTCGGCCAGAGATCAGGCTCTTGTTGCCAGGCCTCAGTGACTCTCGTTGTCATCTTCAGTGACTGTGTGGAGGTGTGTTTGGAGGTGGGGTGGGGTGGGATTGGGGTGAGAGGGGAGGCTGGGTGAGAAGGGGCCCTCTCACCCACTGATTCTGACCTCTGGGCCACAGTAAGACGCAACCTCAAAGAATTCACAGATGGCAGATGTCTCCCTAGTGGGAAAAGCCCGTGGAGGGGGTCACTATGGGATGTGCACTGAAGGTGAGATGAGGGGCGGCCTCAGGAGGGCGAACGGGCCTGATTGGTGTAACCAGAGAAAACTGACTGGGTTAGCCCACTCCCTGCCCCACCTACGCGAGAGAGTCAGGAGCTCTGAATCCCGGCCCCCACAAAAACGTCCCACGCCTCCTCCCCATGCTTCCAGAGATCCTCTCTTTCAACTGCGTGTGTTTGGAGGGTCCTTCCAAGAGGACTGGAATAGCGCCAGCCACCCACCGTCACCACACAGTACAGCCCAGGGGCATCAACGGGAGGCGACAAGATTCAGGACAGGTGTCTCCGGCCTCACGGCGGCCCCGCCCCCGCCGAGGCCCCGCCCCCGCCCGCCGAGGCCCCGCCCCCACCCGCAGAGGCCCCGCCCCGCCCGCAGAGGCCCCGCCCCCGCCCGCCGAGGCCCCGCCGGTCACCGGCTCCGCTCCTGTCCGCTCCCAGCAGCCAGGCACCCGACGGAACGAGTTGTGCAGCGACGCGGCGCGATCTGACCCAGCCATGGACCGGAAGGTGGCCCGAGAATTCCGGCACAAGGTCAGAGCTGCTAGGGGCGCCCCAAGCGCCTGGGACCCCCCCCTTTTCCAGGGGAGCCTGAGGTCTGGGTAGGCTGGGACCCCTGGGGGTCCTTTGATAGCCAGCAGGAATCGCCAGCAAGATAAGGAAGGAGCACCGAGTCTCCAAGTGTGGGAACTGCTAAACTAACCTGAAAGAATCCTCTCTCGCTCTGCCCTCCAGGGTCTGGGACTTCTCAGGGGTTGGATTTCCGTCCAGCCTTGGCCTGTGACAGGGCACTTGTCTCTGATGCGTGGTGTGCACACCCCCAGCCCCCAGGGCCCCCAGCTCCTTTGGAGGCGGTGGAGAGGGTCAGGGACAGTGTCCGAGAGGTGAGGATTCCTAGGAAGGGGAGCTGCATGTCTCTCTCTGTCCTTTGACCTCAAACCTCTTCAGGGAACCCCCCTCCCTGTTTAAGGGCATTTCCTAGGTCCCAGAGAAGCAGCTGAGGAACTGGTGCAGGCCCGGGCCAGTGGGAGGAAGTGGGAGGTCCAGAGAGTCAGCCAGACCCTTCCGGCAGAGCCTCTGGCCCTGGGAGTGTCCCAACGAGAGGTCTCATTGGTGGTCTGACATCCTGAGACACCATCACTGAAAGCTGCTGGATTTCACCCAGGGCATTTCCAGAACAGTTTCCAGAGCTCCAAGACCAGGGAGGACCTTTCCAGGGACCCAGCAGGCCTCCCCCAGACCTCAGAGCCCAAGGCTGAAGCCAGAGCCTCCTGGGGCTGCCCATGGGCCCTGCCTGAGGGCCAGGTGGCCTGCCCTGAGGCTGTCCCAGAGCCGGGAAGCACAGTGTCTTTAGCCCAAGGCAACGCCTTTCCCAGGTTTGAGGGGCAAAGCTCAGGTCAGCAAGATCAGGTACTTAACCTGTCTTTCCCCACAGAGAGGCCTGGTGGAGACTGAGGATCCAGTCAGTACAGGGCCTGAGGGCCAGGGGCTGGGGGTCAATCATTTGCTTAACAAACTTGCTTAGAGTGCACATTATGTGCCAGACCCAGTCTCTGCCCTCAAACTGCTGGTTGTGTGCATGGGAGGCAGCCCCTGCACTAGGAATTACCCATGGCTGTCTGCTAAGTATTGGGATCAAGGTTTGTTGGGGGCACAAAGGGCACCTAAAAATGAAGCCTCGGGCATCCAGGGATGAGAGACAGCCGGAAGTTCAGCAGAAGTTGGGGGGCTAACAAATAGCTCGGGGAGAGTGAACCAGTCTGTACTGTTGTACCTTGCTGCACAGGGACATGAGGGGAGAAATTTCAGCCGTGAGGACATTTGGTGAGTGTAGATTTCAGACAACCCACTTTGAAAGAGCACAAACTCCCGTCCCCCACCCCAAGACTTGGGCTTGAATTTCACTCCCCTGCTCCTGGGCTGAAAGTAAGGCCGGGTCCTCTTTTGCCTTCTCCTTGGACAGCAAGTCTTTGCCTCTTTGGGGAGAATTGCCTCTGGGGTTCCTGATATCTGACTTAGCCCCTGGGGTAGCCCCTGTTCCTCCTGCCCAGGCGCCAGGCTCCACAAAGCCGCAGGCCTTTGTGTTTCCACCACCCTCCTTCCTCATAACAAGTCATTACCTATTTATGTCCCCACATCGCGGGCGGGGCAGGTGCCGTGCTGGGCAAGGCCTGGGCTGGACTTTGTGCCCTGCAGCCTTCCCCTCCCAGGTTGGAGATCACCTGGGAACAGGGAGAATGGGTGGAGCAGCAGAGGATGCAGATGGGGCACCCAGGCATATTGGGTGAAATCTACTGCTTGTTGTTCATTGCTTTCTGGGTGGCCTCTCCTTACTATTTCACAGCAAATTGGACCCTTGTGAATGATTTGTAATCTAAATCCTTAGCGATTGGAGGTAGCATTAAAGGTAGTGTGTTGTCATAAAAAGTGCTGTGTGACCTTGAGCCAGTTATTAACCTCTCTGTGCCTCAGTTCTCTAAATTTGCGAAAGATGATAATACTAATATTTAACTCGTGAAGTTATTGTGAGTGCTGGATGAGATCTACACATGTGTAGGGAGAAAGCTGACAAGATGTACTGTTTGAAACAGGACAGAAAACAAGGGTACTGTCCCTTTTCAAACAGTACAATGGCCAACCTACTGACACCTTGAATTTAACCCAGTGAGACTAGGTCAACCAGACGTAAGGTTTGAAATGGAACAGTACCATTGTTTTCTGTCCCGTCTAAAACAACACATCTGGTGAGCCTCGTAAGGAGCATAAATTGACCCTGGTACATAGCTAGTGCTCAACAAATGTCCACTGTTGTTTGTTATCTGGGATTGTAGAACTGGTGTCAAATCTGAGCCATGTCACACTGTAACAAGTGAGACCTTGGACAAGTCACATAATATCTCTGAGCTTTAGTTTCCTCAGCTATGAGGTGAGGTTCTTAGTGCTTACCTCTCAGGACGGGATATATTAAATAGGAACTCAAGTACTGGCTACTGTGGACACCTAGTAACCTTCAGAGCAACGGGAGTCTGTTTCTTGGGGCTTGTGCTGTTCCCCAAGGCCACCAGCAGCACTTGCATGGCCTTCCCAGTCACAGCCGTGGGCTGGGATACCAGGGAAAGGAAAAAAGGACCTCAGAAACTAAGGCTTCTACCCCAGAAAACCAACTTTTGCAAAGAAGGCTGCTGCCCTGCTCACTCACCCTCACTATACAGGAACTTGGTTACTCATTTGCTCAAAAAGGATTTATTGCCTGTTCAGCCATCATGCGTTTATGGTATCTGTAGTGTACGCTGCTCAAGGCCAGGTTTCTGGAGGTGGGATGGGATATGTTAGACTGAAAGGTCAGAAAGAGACCCGGCCTCCTGGCGATTTGCTGATCACTCATTCATGCATGCATACAGTGAATATGGACTGAGCTCCTAGTACATGCCACACAGTACTCTCACCACTGAATAACAAAACAGTGTCCCTGCCCACTCAGAGAGCACAGTCTAGTAGGGAACAGATACTAGATAAACCAATAAAAGTATCATATAATGCCAAGTGAGCAATCAATGCTATAAAAAAAATGAAAGGATGAGCGGGTAGAAAGTAAGGAAGTGGTACTTTCCATATGGGATGGTAAGGAAGGCCTCTCTGGAGAGGTGATACTTGAGCAGAGACCTGGAAGAAGGTAGGGGAGGAGCCATGGTATATATGTGGATGAGCATTCCAAGAGCGGGAACAGCGAGTGCTGCAGTCCTGAGGCAAACACATGCTTGCCTTCTTTCAGAAGGGCAAGCAGGATGTTGTTTCTGAGAGGAATTAGGGAATGGAGAGTAGTGGGAGATGGCTAGGAGGAGTGGCGGGGCCGGGGCCTGGTAGGCCTGGTCAAGACTTTGAGATTTGTTGTGTGATGAGAAGCCAGCAAAGGAGTGACATGGCTGATTCACATTTAAAGGGAATTGCTTGAATGCGGGCAGAGAGCAGCCTGAGAGGGCCAAGAGAGGAACCCATTTAGGAGTAGCCTAGGCCAGAGGTGGGGGCTTGGACTAGGGTGGGGAGTGGTCAAACCCAAGATATAGTTAGAGCTGGACCTGGCAGGTTGGCTGTGGGTGTGAAGGGAGAAGCATCAGGATGAGCCTCCATTTTGGAGGAGCTGGTTGGTAAGGACAGAGTGGGCGGTGGTGGGAACTAAGAGTTCCATTTCAGATGTTTTAAATTTAAGATGACCTGGTCCAGGGGTCTCCAAATTACGGCCCACGGGCCAGATGCGGCCCGCGAGGCCCTCTCATCCGGCCCGTGGAGACCTTTTTATCTACGGAAACAAATTACGGAAATTTACGTGTATCCTGCCAAGATCAGCCACTTACTTTTTCTACTTCTGTTCACAGTCAATGAGATGATATAACTGCTGTTTGATAGTTAATGCCACCGTCGGGCTGAAAAGTTTGGAGACCCCTGTTAGACCTTTGAATAGGGAGGTGACTGAGACGGACGGTAGTTGTAGGAATGTGAAGATTGAGGGAGAGGTCTGTGCTGGAGATCAGCCTCAGTGAGTCCATGGGGTGTAAATGGTAGTTCAAGCCCCGAGACTGATGAGATCACTTAGAGAGACAGAACAGATGGAGAGGAGACCCAGGGCACCCCAACCTTCAGAGGAAAAGGAGTAGCACATGAGACTGGAGGACGAGGAGAAGGGGCATGATCAGCGGTGCCAAGTGCTGGGTCAAATGCTGCCAACTAGAGTCTCTGGAAAAGATGCAGGATAATAAAGAAAGAGTCAGGTAAACCCAGGACGGTGTGAGACGCAAGCTGCGAAGGTCTGGGAAGCGTATGACTGGATCCATTCACCCCACCACCATTTATGAAGGCCCACTCTCTGCCAGCTACTGAGAACACAGATTTTGTATCGTTTATTCGTACTTAGTTTTATTTAACAAACACTTAAAGCTTACGATTTGTCAGGCACTGTTCTAAGCATTTGACAATTAATAACTTAAGAGTAATAAAAAACTATTAATCCCTCATAGAAGGATGAAATGCTAGGAAGTAGATACTTTTATCCCCCTTTTTACAGAGGAGGGAACTGAAGCTCAGAGAGGTGCAGACCCGGAGTGGGAAGGGGCTTGTTGGCCTCCCTCTCCGCACTCCCCGCAGGCCCGGGGCCTGGGCCACACACAGATCAGGGGAAGGCAGGCGGGCAAAGAGCAAGCACAACAGCTCGGTGAGTCCCATGGCAGGGCTGGGAACTAAGCATAGTCCTGCTCACAGAGAATGACAGGTGGAACCCGGGGAAAGGCTTGACCAAGGAGAGCTGATGCTTGAATCGTCTTAAAGGTGGAGGCAGAGGTCACAGAGAAGCAATGCTGCTGGCACCGCCACCACTAATAGCTAACGTTTCAGAGCAGCCGAGGTCACGACAGGAAGCAACTGGCTCATCCACACCGGAAACTGAAGAGAGTGTCATGAAGGGACTCTGTGGAGGGAGGGGCGGGAACACATGCACCAGGGTTCCCGGAACAGGGAAGAGCCAGGGCAGCAGAGACAGGCCCAGAGGAGCAGGAGCCTCAGGTGGGGAACCTGCTTCCAGGCGATCCAGCCTGGTGGGAACTGGGAATCGGAACCCTCCTTTCTCCTCACATCCTCTCCCCACCTGCTGGAGGAACACAGTAGGAAGCAGAGGGCAGGGAGCTCAGGCAAAGCCTCCTGGGACACGGGGCAGGGCGGGGGAGGCTGGAGAGTGGGCCTGGAAGCCCGAAGAGATCCAGCACACAGTTTGGAGCCCTGGGCACTGTCTTAAGTGCTTTACATGCATTCACTCATTTAATCCCTACCCCAGCCCAAGGCCGAGTGGAACAACATGTATTATTTAATTTGTTCTTGCCCTCCTTCTCCCTCTTTGGCTGCGTGCACACGTGGAGTTGAATTTACATGAGCTGAAGGGTGTGTGCTTCCCCTGTGCGGCTCTCCTGAAGGGCCAGGCCATACAGAGGGATACAGGGACATGAGGCTGTAGAGGGCCCACGGCCAAACCCAGAATTTGCCTCTAGCGTCCCAGACCAGGGGCCTAAACCCCATCTGGCCTCCACCATACAGGCCTGTAGCACAGAGCCAGCTGAACAGATGCCAGAAGGTGGGGACCAGACACAAGGTCAGACACAAGGTCAGTGGGGGTGGGGGGATTGATGTGATAAAGAGACACTCCCAACAGTTATTTGTAGATGGTGGGCTCCTTTAAAATTTTTGTGCCCATCTAAGACAAGAAAAACCTTTCTAAATCTGCTGGATAAAGAAGGCACGGGGGAAGCCAGGATGGCTCAGTGGGTTAAACGCTCACTTTGCAGCCCCGGGGACCAAGGATCAAATCCCAGCCCCGGCCCATGCAGATCCATAAGCTGAGTTGGGGAGTGACCCCAGTTCGGTTCTCACCGGGGTGAGACCCCGGCCCAGTTCTTGCCCTGTGCAGTCCCGTGCCCACCTGTGCAATGAAACTATGTGGAAAAACTGATGATGTTCAACTATGGAGACTGTTCTGGGCCTTCCCCCTTCTCTCTGTCTCTGTCTCTGTATCTCTCTCTCTCTCTGTTAAAAATAATAAAAATAAATCTTTAAAAAAAAAAGAAGGGGAAGCCGGGATGGCTCAGTGGATTAAGTGCTCACTTTGCAGCCCTGGGGACCGAGGATCAAATCCCGGCCCTGGCCCGTGCGGACCCATATGCTGAACTGGGGAGTGCCCCCAGTTCAGTTCTCACTGGGTTGAGACCCCGGCCCGGTTCCTGCCCTGTACGGCCCACGCCCACCTGTGGAATGAAACTATGTGGAAAAACCAATGATGTGCAAATATGGAGACTGTTCTGGGCCCTCCCCATTCTCTCTGTCTCTGTCTCTGTATCTCTCTCTCTCTCTGTCAAAAAAAAAAAAAACAAACAAAAAAACACAACATGATGTCTTACACACAGTAGGTGCCCAACAAATGTATACAAAAAAATTATATCTAATAAGTAGTGATTTGGGTGGGGGGGGAAGCAGACTTCGGAGCTAGCAGGCATAGAATGGAATCTCTGCTCTGCCACTTCTCTGAGCCCCTATCTCCTCACCTGTGAAATGGGGATAATAATGTCCATCGACCTCAGAAGTTTGTTGGGAAGTTAAGGACAATGAACGTAAACTTCCTCAGGGGCGGTGGACAGTCAGTGAGCAGACTGCCTAAACAAGGGAGCCAGATGAGAAGGGTGGTGTGTGAGGAGGCTCTGGGTGGTCAGGAGAGACTCTAGAAGAGGGGCCTCTCATTCCCCTTAAATGAAGGCAGGGTCCAGGGGGAGGAGGGATGGCAGTCCATCTCACGTGGGTCCAGGACCTCCTCTTATGTGATCAGCTAGGACTGAGCTAGGAGAAGAGAGATCCAGGAGGCCGCGGCAGGTGTGTGCTAAGGGTTGTGGGCCAAGTGGTTGGAAGGAAGGCTCCAGACCGAAGCAGCTGGAGTTCACGCGTCATTCCGAGGACACCACTGAGCACTGCACACCTGTGTGCATGGCGCTGAACTGCTGAAGTGCTATGGCGTGCGGGTGCTTTACACTTACCTGAGCGGCAAGGACTAGGAGAATGGTGCAAGGTGCTCTCGGGCAGGGGCTTCTGACGCTCATCCTTGGATAGGTGCTGCTGGATCCTCCTGGCGAGTTTGCTGGAACCCAGATTCCAGGAGGAGAGGCTAACGTACTAAGTCTTTAAAACATTTAAAAAGTAAAATGTGAATTATGGTGGTGATGTGACTGCATGTTCAGGCTTCCAGGGAAAGCCCCATCTTTCTCAGTTGTCTTTCTCGGTGCGGCTTAAAGCCCGAATGAAGTGTGAGTGTGTGTTTTCACTCAGGTGCGGCCAGAGAACAGAGCAGTGCTGTTCTTGCCAAGTCTCTTTGGGGACATTTCCGGGTGAGTAGTGACAGGACCTCCATTTTGATTTATCTCTTCGATTTCTATTTAAAGAGCATTCCACTTGAGCCAGGTGTGTTTCCTCGGCTGTTTTGGTGTGTAGGTGATTTTTTTAATGGATGAGTTGGAATGATAGAGGTAGATGGATCATTCTGAGTGAGGATGAGGAGGGTCCAGTGTGTGCAGCCTGAGCGCCACTCAGGAAATGGGGGTCACCCTGGGGTAGAAGGTAAGGGCAGAACTGAAGACCAGGATTTCAGTGACCTAACTGGTGACAGTGACTGAATGTCAGACTAAAGAGCTGAACGTGTGGCTGCCTCGGGAGACTGGTAGGATGTGATTTCAGGGGTTCGGGGGTCTGGATGCAGCCATCAGCATTGGCGGCGACCCACAAGGACCGGGAGCCTGGGACCTCCAGGAGCGGACATTTTCCCCTCAAAGACCGTCTCCATGTGATCTGTGCTCGGCTGGAAGGGCAAAAAACCAGAATCCTAGACTACAACATTGACAATTGCCTTTGTCTTCTACTCCTACTTCCCACACAGTGCGTAAGCGCTGCCTTCCAAGGGCAGCCCATCACTTCTTTTTTTTTTTTTTTTTTGAACTGAACTGGGGGCCTCACCGCATTCGGGAAGCACACACCAGTTCAGCATGTGGGTCTGCCTGGGCCAGAGCCAGGATTTGATCCTCGGTCCTCGGGGCTTCAAAGTGAGCACTTAACCCGCTGAGCCATCCCGGCTTTCCCAGCCCAGCACTTCTGACATCTATTGATGCAACAGAAGGCATTTGTGCAAGGAAGGGAGGGAGAGCTTTCATCCTAAGGCCTCAGCCCATCGGAGATTCTCTCTTCTCTCCTTTTTCTCATGGCACACCTCACAGCTGGAATTGGGCTAGAAGCCCTTGGGTCAAGATGTCCTCCCTCCAACCAGAGCATATAGGATTTTTATGCTCCCCTTGGAGAACAGAACATCCATGGTTCAAAGAATCATCCAAAAGATGCTGTTTTTTTACTCATTATGGACTGAGCCAAAAGGGTTTTCTCAACAGTGTAGAGGAGAGAGGTGGGGATTTGAGAGAAGGAAGAACTTGAGAGTAACCAGTTTTGGCCTAAAGAGGCCCTGAAGGTTTTTCCAAGAAGGTCTGACTCACACAGTGCTGCAGCAGGAGGGGTGTGGGCCTGGGAGTCAGGGAGACCAGGGTTCAAATCTTAGCTCTGTGTCTTATTAGCTGCAGGACCTTAGGTGAGTCAACGTAGCCTCTCTGATCTTTATTTTCCTCATCTGTGACGTGATGTGAGAATATCGGCCTCACAGGGCTGGTGAGGTAAACCAGAGAACCCAAGCAAAGCATCCCGTGGGCACTCTGCAAATATGATTTCCTTTCCCCTCTGTTCACACCATTCCCTTCCTCTGATTGTGTAGGCACATCAGGAGGCAGGGGGTAGACAGATCCATTCATGACCTATTGATTGACCACTTACTAAGCATTCGGCACAAGGGATTTAGAACAAACAAACCTCACCCTTCCCCTCAAGGGGTTTTCTGTCTGATGAAGGAAACAAAGCAATTCACACACAAAAGCAAGACTTTAATTACAAGTTGTGACTGCTGTAATGAAGGAATTGGAGTATCTGGGAGCAGGGATTAGGGGCTACAAGGAGTCCTGCTTGGGTACTGGTGAGCAGGAAGGCCCAGCCATGCAGGGACGTGGGAAGCAAGCCAGGTGGAGGGACTAGCATATCCCAAGGCCGTGAGGCTGAAGCTGGGGTGAGGCCTGCCTGTGGGAGGCTCTGATTGGAGGCCAGTGCAGCCAGGAAGAATGGGCTTTGATAAACCAAAGTAAGGAATTTGGATTTGGGTTTGATCTGAAGTACAACGAGAAGCTATTAAGCCAACACGTGATGTGATCTAATTTTAAAGAAAATTCTGGCCCCTGACCCTAGGGGAATTCAGAATTTTTCTCTGCTCAGACTCTTCCATCCCAGCCAGATGTGGGCAGTCCAGGCCTGTCTCAGGAGACCCCCCATCCCTCTCACACAGGCCCAGGCTGTGTCCTCACAGAGATGGGCTTTGAGGCGTGGGTGCCCATTTATGTGGTGTGTGAAGAGCCTGGGATACCACCCTAAGATTTAATGCCACCCACTCAAATGCTTCTACCCACCATCTCTCAGCTGTCTGGGATCCCCTAGCCCGGAGGATGGGGGCGGTGAAGTAGGAGAAGCAGGAGTGCCCTCATTGAGCGAGTGGGGTGAACTTGGATAGCCACTGGAGCCGGCCTGGAAGTCAGTGGAGGGCACGCCTCCTGGGTTATTCTCATCTCCACTGAAAGGCTCAGCCTGACTTTAGAGAGAAGCGGGTGTGTCAGGTGGAGACCAGCAATCTGCATTCTGCACCCCTCAGACCAGAAATCCCCAGGGATAGACCTAGACCTAGTGTGTTGGGACAGACAGACTGCCCTAGCCTTCCAGAACCCCTGAGATACTCATCCAAAGAGGCAGAGCTGCGCTGACCCTCTGAGGGCCCATCAGGTGCATTTTGCAGCTTCTAGCAGCCACTTCTCCCTGTGGGGGCTGAGGCCCGGGCAGCGCTGTTGGGCCAGGAGGCTGCAGTGATTCCCTGGAGCCTCCACCTTGCTCTCTGACTCAGTTTCAGGCTGAGAGAGCCAAGGAGGCAGTGCCTGGAGATTCGCACTGGGTGGTCCCAGGAGTGGAATTTGGGGCTGCTGGCTCACCAGTTCCCTGGGGCAAGGTGCTAATGAAACAGCTCTTGACCCTGACCTTGGAGTCCCAGCCATTGACGTCAGCAAAGATGAAATAGTGTAACCTGACTCTCCCTCTTGGATGTTGGAGTGAGGGTGGGGGGTGTATGCGGGCACCTAGGGAGGGGAAGGAGTGGCCAGAATTCAGGGCCAACCCAGCTTGGGCCCAAAGGGGACAGGACAGACTTGGCCCTGGCATCGGTGACAGAGAACTCTGTGGTGGGGTGCTTCCTGCACGGGGGATGTGCTATGTGAGCGAGTGGCCCAAATCCTTTCTGAAAGCAGTTATCCAACACTACAGCCACCATCAGGTAAAAAGAAGAAAAGATCGGCTTCCTTTGTATCGGGGAGCCCACACTGCTGTTGCGACCCTGGACACGGGTGACATAGCTATGGGGTGAGCGGCAGCACTGCTGTCGTGGGGTGTACTGCTGTCACACCCGTGCATGTGTGTGTGCACCAGCCAGGGGCCAAGGCTCAGCCTGCCACATCTGGATGCATGGAGGTACTCCCATAGCCACACTGGGGTTGTCTGCGTGGGTCTGATGAGTTGGGGTCAGAGGGCTGGCCTGGCCTCTAGCTTCCCTCCTCTCCTCACAACCCCAGTCCTGAGGAGATGCTGCAGAGGTGCCAGCAGTTGCCTCCCCCTCCCTGGGGTCTGCTGTGGGGATGCAGGGCCTGGGGCTATAATTCTGCCCTTGGGTTTTCCAGGTGGATTTTCTGATTGAAAATGATGCAGAGAAGGACTATCTCTATGACGTGCTGCGGATGTACCACCAGTAAGTGTGCTGGGCAAGCGCCTGAGGACCACCCGGGTACCGCTGTCTGCAGGGAGCCCTGGTGTGGACGGTTGTGAGACAGGAAGTCCTCCCCATTCTATCCTGGGAGATGGGGCAGGGGGTGGGGCAGATGCTCAGGGCTCCTGAGAACCAAAGGGACAGCAAATATTCATATAAACACTGTGTGTGGCTCTGCATTAGGGGCACACATGTGAGCATGACAGACTGGCTGCTGCCCTCAGGTTGCTCACAATCTGATGGGCGAGGCTGTCGAGTGGCCAGATAGGTTTGATAGAGGGTGACTGCTGGGATAGGACAGGACATGGCAACCGGCCCCAGCATCACAGCCTCTTATCACCCAACTGCTTTTTGATTCACTCAGCACACATTTATGAGTCCCTTCCACTTGCTGGGTACCATGCAGAATGTGGAAATGAATAAGATCTACTTTCTCTCCTCAATTAACTCGTAGCCCAGAGAGGGGAGATTAGACACCACAAACACAAAGAACTCTAAGATACGTCACAGTACAATAACCGCTCAAGAGGGTGTGAAGAAAGGAGTTTTCACTTCCAACTGTGGAGGGAAGGACCAAAAAGCCTTGAGCTGGGGTTTGAAGGGTAAGAAGCGTTTTGATAGGTGGAAATGTCAGGGCTGGACCTTCCAGGATGAGGGATGAGCATAGGTGTGGAGATGTGCCCAGGTGTGAGTGGGAAGTGGCAGGTCACCTAGGGGGTGGGGGAGGGGGGAGGGGGTAGAGCTCGGGGCTCACGGAAACCATAAGCATCCACAGGCCTGGAGCAGGTCCCTGGTGGCAGGTCCTGGAGGCCCTGAGCCTGCCAGGGAGAACTGGTTTGTGTCTTCTGAATAGAGGGTAGTGATCGGAGGGTTTTGAGAGGAGGAGGGACTTACATTTAGAAAAGATTAGATGAGAGTGAGCAAGTTGGCAGGCAGCCAGAGGCGCCGAGGGCCTAACAGTGTGCGGAGGAGGCATGTGAGCCATGTCGTGACGGTAGAATGGACAGAGTTGAGCTGTAGATCAGAAGTGGGAGACCAGCGGACAACAGGGGTCACCACCATCTCTCGTGAGGTTTCTGTCTGGAAAGATCCTGGGCCTCAGCACCAGGAGGAGTGGAGTTTGAATCCTGGCTTGATTCCATTTGCAAAATGGGCTAACAATCCCCACCTCAGCAGTTTCCCTGTGACACCCTGACGAGAGAACAAAGCAAAGCTCTTCCAAGGCCCCTGGCCCAGAGTTAGGGGCTCTGGGCTTTTCAGGGGAGTCTTCCTCAGTTCCGAGGCCTGAGCCCAGTGGGTGGGGGCACGGCCCAGGACTGCTTCCTCTGAGAATTCTTGGGTCTCAGAGGTCATGGTCATGCGGGAGGCTCCACATGTTCCCTGTGTCTCCGCAGGACCATGGACGTGGCTGTGCTTGTGGGAGACCTGAAGCTGGTCATCAATGAGCCCAGCCGCTTGCCACTGTTCGACGCCATCAGGCCCCTGATCCCGCTGAAGCACCAGGTGGAATATGACCAACTGACCCCCCGGCGCTCCAGGTGCGCGGGGAGCTACCAGGCCAGAGGTCCCACTGGGATGGACGGGCTCTCTCACTAGCAGGTGTGGCAGCACTGGGGCTCGGGCCAGAGCTGGGCTATCACCAACCCCTCCTATGGCAGGAAGCTGAAGGAGGTACGTCTGGACCGCCTGCACCCCGAAGGCCTGGGCCTCAGCGTGCGTGGGGGCCTCGAGTTCGGCTGTGGGCTCTTCATCTCCCACCTCATCAAAGGCGGTCAGGCGGACAGCGTCGGGCTCCAGGTGAGTGAGCGGAGCGCCCAGTTTCCGGCCTCCCCGCGCTGCACTCGCTGGGCGATGTGGCATAACGTGGTCACCTCGACCTTGGGAGAGGAAGAAGCTGACGTATCCTGACAGATTTTCCGCAGGCCTACAGAAATCAGGCTGCCGGCAATTGCCTGTTTTCTTGAGTCATGTTGGGAACTTGGCTTCCGACTCCTGCTCCTGCATTGCACCCCTCCTCCCCTACTTCCTAGTTATGTCCTGACACCTGAAGCTTTGGATGTATGGCCTTTACTGGAAGGGAAAAGGAAATCCTAATGTAGTGTGATGCTTCCGGGCAGACTCTGGAGCCAGACTACCGTGGCTTTGCTTCTCATTAGCTATGTGACTTTGGTGGAAACACTTAACCTCAGGCCTCAGTATCCTCATCTATAAAATGAAGATAATGCTGATACTGTCTACCTCAGGTTGTTATGAGGAAGAAATGAATTTATGTTATAAACTACTTATAACCCTGCTCCGCACATAAGTGCTCTGTATTTGTTAAGTAAGCAGAGAGGGAGGTTGAATAAACACCTAGAATGTGTCAGGTAACACACGTACAATCAGTTCTCATTATATGCCTTGGCTATATCATCCCCATTTTATAGAGCTGATGGAGGCTCAGATCTTGACTTGAGTCACAGCCAGTAAGTGACACAGCCAAGATTTGAACCCAGGTCTTCTGACTGCCAAGCCCAAGGATCTGTCTTCAACACCCCAGGTGCCCCTCCTCTGGGGTCCCCGCACCTCAGTGTCTGGGCATAGATGGGCAGACCTCCAGGTCTCCCGCCTGCCGGAGCCCAGAACTGTGTTTCTGTACGTCCAGATAAAGGAGCCCTCCACCCCCTCCCAGAGCTTCCAGCATGTTTGTTATCAACATCCCAATCAGAGCTGCCAAGCCGGGGGCTTCAGGGGCCCCGAAGGCGAGGGGTACAGGACACCGTAGAGAGGGAGGTGGAAACTGGGAGCTGACAGACAACACTTTGTTCGAAATCCCTGTCTCACGGCTCGCCGGGGCATCTGAAATTTCAGCCGCTTCATTATTCCTCGCCTGTGCAGCACATTTTCCAGCCCAGAAACGCAGCCAGAGAAACAGCATAATGAGCTCCTCTCCTGGCGTCAGAGAAGGCCCTCTGTTTCCAGCGTGAGCTCTGCTCCTGGGACGAGCATTTCTCAACAACGTCTCCGTGATTGGGGATGTCGGGGCATTTTCATGAAACACAGTTCTATCTTCTTGCCTGTTTCTCAGGCTTATGAATTATCGTCAGCCCTCTCTTGGGCTGACGGGCTCTTCTCTCCTTTGTGCTGCTGTCCCTTAGATCGTCATTTCATTGTGGCCCTGGCACAAAGGGCCTTTTTGCTGGGCTCCACGTGGGACAGAGAGGGAGCCGAAAGCTGATCCTGCAACCTGAGCCAGGAGCTGTGTGGGAATCGTCCTGACTGGGGTCCCGGGCAGGTTCCCTTCAGGAACGAGACAGGGAGTTTCACTCAGAGGAGCTGAGGGGGAGATGTCTGCATCCATTCACCTGCCTGGGTTCATGTTTCTAGGGCAGTCTCGTGCCTGAGAGAGGCTGGAGGAAGATTCTGGAAGACAGGGGAGGGGCATGTTCAGATACAGCCTGGCTGGACTGAAGGCCTTGCTGATTTGACCTATGAGGCTGTAGAGGGCTTGGATCCACCAGTAGGACCCAGCCCTGGAACCCCACCTCTTTGCTCTTATCTCCCTGGAGATATTTTAGACTTTTTTGTTGTTGTTTGTTTGTTTGTTTGTTTTTTGTCTAGCGTATCCTGTCCCTGGCCCTGCACAGAGTGTTCTATGCTGCACAGCTTTCTGTCTAGTCCAGGGCTAGAGAATTCTTTTGTGTGCCTTGATTGTTCCAGCTGTAAAATGAACAGAGTAATCCCTGCCTTTCTATGGGACTTGAGGTGGCAACGGTGGAGAGAGGGCAGGACACAGAACTGCAGCCAGGCTTGGCCAGGCGCCCTTCTTTTCTGCTCCCAGATGCCCAAGAGACAACTCTTGTTATCTGTTGGGGAGACCTGACTTCAAATCTCAGCAACACTCTTTACTGTCTGGGTGACCTTAAGCAAGTGGCTTCACCTCTCTGAGCCTGTTTTCTCACCTGATTAACAGAGACAGAATTGTTGTATAAAGTGGGTGCAAGGAGCTAGTCCAGCTGCTCTTTCAGGAGATGGTCCCAGAGACCTAGAGAGCTCTTCAGCTCTCCCTGGGGCAGCTTTTTGAGCCCCCTGACACTTCTGTCAGGTCCCCAAGAAGATTCCACTGTGTCCAGCAGTGGAAGGGAAGTATGTAGGTGGCAACAATGAGAAGATGACTCTGCACATTCTGCAGAGGTTAGAAGTTGGCCTGGAAGACCCCTCAGAGGTTGTGTGCCTGCCCTACCCCCAGGCCCCACAGGGAGTCAAGCTGCATCCCCCACATGTACCAACAGGTCCCCAAAGGGTCAGCACATGTGATGTAAGTACCCAGATGACCTGCTCTGGTCTCAGGCTGGCGAGGGGCATCCAGGATCCACTCCCTGTTTTTATAGCTAATGGCTGTGTGACTTGGACCAAACATCACCTCCCTGGGCCTATTTCAACTGATGCCTGAGGGTCCTTCCAGCTTTGCAATTATTAAATGAAGAGCTTCAGGCCTGATCTCAGGTCTAAGGTGCTTGGAGGGGCCCACAGCAGTGTCCAGCAGGGGGCGATGTCACCACAGATCTGTATCCAGGGCTGGCCTGCAGGCCTGGAAGCCCCATCTCGCCCAACCTAATGAGGCCTCAATCCTGAGAAGAGGGATCTGATCAGAGCTCAGTCCCAACTAATGGTAACAATAGCCACCATGCTTACGGAGTGCCAGACACCGGCTAGCTTTACATGTACACATTCCCTTAATTCTCATAGCACCCAGAGTATTGTCCCATTTTACAGATGAGGGAAGCTGAGGATCAAAAAGTTCAAGAGACTTGCCCAAGGTCATGCAGCTGATAAGAATAAAAGCAGAGGTTTAAATGCAGGACAACTGATTCAAAGCCTCATGTTCATTGGCTGTTCTTTGCTTAGTCCAGAACAGGAATTCAGAGGTCAGGGCTGTGGCAGATGAAAATCAAGTTTCCATAGAGTGGAAAAAAGATCACATGTGTGTCAGTGATGTGAACTTGAGTCATGGAACTTCCCACCCTGACTCCTTGGGGCAGGATGGGGACAAGGCCAGGGAAGAGCGGATTAAATGTGAGCGAAGGGTCACCCTTTGCATGGATTCCAGAACTTGATGGTGCCCCAATGAAGTGAAAGAGTCACCAGAGTGAGGGAGGGTGCAGAGTCTTGAGTTCTATCCCCAGTTCTGCTCCCCCCTCTCTGTGCCCCTCACTCACCACCTTGGTTCCCCCATCTGTAAAATGGGACAGAAAGACTGCTTGGAAGTGCCACCAGCCTGGGACCCCTTAGGCTGATGGAGGGTGTGACAAGGCATTCGGGCACATATTAGAGCAGGTTTCTTCTGGAAGGCATGGCCGACGTCCCCCTTCTTAGAGAGCAGGCCCAGGGCATCTGGCAGTGAGCATGCCCAGCGCCTGATGCTCCCTCACCTGAGGCTCATTCCTTCTCTCTGTGGTCAAGGTTGGGGATGAGATCGTCCGGATCAATGGCTATTCTATCTCCTCATGTACCCACGAGGAGGTCATCAACCTCATCCGCACCAAGAAGACTGTGTCCATCAAAGTGCGGCGTGAGTGAGGCTAGAGGGTGGGGGATGCTGAGGGTGGGGTGGGGTGGGGTGGGTCGCAGGGTACACAGCTTCTAGGGGAGGCAGGGAGGGCAGAGGAGCCATCCTAACCCCAATGCCTCTCTCCCACAGATATCGGCCTGATCCCCGTGAAGAGGTGAGCACGTCTCTCATTTGCAGGCAGACTTTTCCCTGTGGGCTCAGGGTCCTGGATCAGTCCTGGGGTCTGGCTTCCCCCCAGGCCAGCACTGGCCCTGGCCTGGCAGTGGCTGGAGGTTTTAGATGGGAAGATCTGGATTTGGGGCCTGGTCTCCCAAACTTCTCTAAGTATCCCGCTCTCCTTTTCCTTACTATCAGCTCTCCTGATGAGACCCTCAAATGGCAATATGTGGATCAGTTTGTGTCAGAATCTGAGGTAAGACCCAGGTGGGGTCTGGATGGAGTGGTTTTCGAGGAGGGGAAGCCAGTCCTGAAAGGGCACTTGTTCAAGAGATGTGACCTCAGGGGGTTCACTGGCCCACCCAGTGCATCCAGAAAGCCCCTGTGGGTGGTAGGCCCCCAGCCAGGCCCAAGTGGTGCAGACCCCCCCTCCCCCAGGGACAGAATGGGCACAGCAGTGCTTATGAGCTCCAGAGGCACTTGTACAAACATGTGACACTCAGTGACCCTTATTCTCTCCTTTTTCCAGGGCGGGAGGAGCATCCTGGGCTCCCCTGGGAGTCGAGAGAACAAGGAGAAGAAAGTCTTCATCAGCCTGGTGGGCTCCAGGGGCCTTGGCTGCAGGTGGGCGGCAGGCATCCCTCTGGGCTCACTCCTGGCCAGTAGACTGCACTCACTGCTCTTCTGAGGAGGCTTCTAGTCACTGTTAATAACACTCCCTGCTGCCTGATTGCCCTGCTGAGCTTCACAACAGCCCTGTAGGGCCAAGGGGACAGCTCTAGCAGGCCTATTTTACAGATGAGGAAACTGCGGCCCAAAGGAAGAGCCATGTTCCCTTGGTGGACCCTGTAGTCGCTGTAAAGGGCTCCTGTCTTGCCCGTCATCTCTATCACTGTTCCCTTGCCACTTGTTACCTTGTGGGCTTCCTAAAGGAGCAGCCCAGGAATTGCAAACAGGCATCGGGTCACATCGGGCATTCTTGATGAGCACACAGGTGCTGCTGTCGTAGATCTAGGGGCCAGCCCTGCTCTGTCACCTGTGAGTTCCAGAGCCTTCTGAGCTTCAGTGTGTCCCTCTGGAAATCGGGGATAACGATGTCCACATTGTGAGGAGGAATGAGATGACAGAAGTCAAGCCCCAGGCTCAGTGCCGGGCAAGTAATGAACAGCTGGTAAACGCTAGCTATTGTTATTTGAGTTATTCTTATTGTTCCATTCATTCATATTTATTCAACACTTTTCTGCCAAGTATAAGTGATAAAAAGTTTCTCCTCTCTAAGAGATTACAGCCTGATATGAAGCTAGCACCTCATTAGTTATAGTAGAGAGTGACCAGGACACTAATGGACCTGCATTCTGCATGAGGGATGACAAATAGCTTTCCTATCCTGTGCTATCTCTAATTAGTGGTGGCTGCCTAGAGTATCGTTTTGAAAAGAACTCTAAGGCTGTAGCTTGTTGTGCTGGGCAAGAGTGCTGTGATGGATTGGTGATGTCTGCCACAGAGCTGGGTGGGAAGAATAACAGTACGAGTGCCACCCTTGCGGCACGTGTTTTAGGAGCACTGAGAAAGGAACAACTAGCATAGTCTTGGGATAATATAGGGAGCTTGATGAAAATCTTGTGAAGAGTATAGCATTTGAATGTTAAGGTATGAAAAGCAAAGTGCCGGAAAGAAGAAAGAACTAGCACATGCAATATATTTGGTAATGGGTTCAGTAGGAGAAGGCTACAAGTCGTTTTCTGTAGTGATTGCCACAGGTAGACAGACAGTGGAGGGCCTGGGTCCTGAGCTCCTGGGTGACCTGTGTCCAGAGGGGCCGGAGCACTGGACAAACAGGCAGAGGGGACAGAACAATGAGAGTGAGCAGGCCCTGAAGGCGGGCTCACCTGCATTTCCCGTCTCTTCCACAGTATTTCCAGTGGCCCCATCCAGAAACCCGGCATCTTCATCAGTAACGTGAAGCCTGGCTCCCTGTCTGCCGAGGTGGGGTTGGAGGTGAGGGGTCCTGCGCCAGGGTCAGGCTGTGCTTGCAGTGATGGAGGCACGTGCCTTCCCACAGCGCCCTCTCAGCCGTCACTGCCTAGTGATTCCTACCCACCCCTCCAGGGAAGGCACCCGTGAAAGCTTGGCCTTTCACCGCCTCCACAGTCCTTTCCATTGCTGAGAGCCTTTGGTCCTGAGCTAGGGAATGAAATAATAATAATCAGAGTTGACATTCTTTAAGTGTTTACTGGATGAGACATTGTTCTACGCCCTTTAAAATTTATGAGAACTTTGAGAATTGGATACTATCATTCTCCATTTTGCCGATAAAGAAACTAAGATCCAGAGAAAGCGTGTGATTTTTCTATGATCATGTACCTAGTGTGGTAGGGTTGAGATTCGAACCTAGAAGGCCTGATGCCAAAGCCAGAACTCTTCATTTCTACTTTGGACAAGGTACGTCCTCTGTCTATGCTTCTGTTTTTCTTCCTATGAGGTGGGTAATAGCCTTCCTCATAGGGTCACTGTGTGGATTAAATGAATTAATACATATGCTTAGAAGTGTGCCTGGCACATAGTAAGTGATAAATGAGTGTTAGCTACCAGATTATTATGACTCAACACAGCCTCTGCTATCTGAGAAGCCTGAAGGCTCCTATGTCTACAAACTGACTTTTTAAAGTCAGTGTCATGAATTCAGCAAAGGAATGCACCTCTGGTGGAATAATATTCGGCAGCTGATGAGAGAGATATGAGGTGGAGGGGCCCTGGGAGGACCCCACTGGAGCTTTCTAACTGCTCGGCTCATCAGAGACAGCTGAGATACAGCCACTTGAAGACCCATGTGGGGAACCTTTACTACAGATGAGTAGACAGGCAGGTAGGCAAACACGCTGACCTCTCTCTATTTCTCCACCAGACAGGGGACCAGATTGTTGAAGTCAATGGCATCGATTTCTCCAACTTGGACCACAAGGAGGTGAGATGTAAGGTCCTCTCCTGTTAGCTATGAGCACCTCTGCCCTCCACTTCTCACCCCCACCCCTGCCATGGTTTCTGAAACCTGTGCTCTCGACTGCTCTGGTCTGTCGGGCCTCAGCTGACTGTCCACCTGTCCTCACAGGCTGTGAACATACTGAAGAGTAGCCGCAGCCTGACCATCTCCATCGTAGCTGGAGCTGTAAGTCCAGAATGAGCTGGTGGGGCCCCCCAAACCCCTGACCTCCAGGCCCAGCCGCTCAGAGACCTGATCTCTGCCACACACTCCTGGGAAGGACCAAGGGGTCTCCTCTGGAGCTCGGACAGAGCCGAGGGGGAGGATCTCTGTCCAACCAGAAGTTTGCTCAGAGACTGCATGAACCACAGTGTCTGACACTGGGGCCCCATGAGGAGAAGAGAGCCCTCATCTTGCCCCGCAAGGCTGTGGCAGTGGAGGCCCAGGCCCCCCCAGCGGCCTGAGCAAGCGGCCTCCTTGGTCCCCCTCAGGGCCGGGAGCTGTTCATGACAGAGCGGGAGCGCCTGGCAGAGGTACGGGAGCGCGAGCTGCAGCGGCAGGAGCTCCTGATGCAGAAGCGGCTGGCCATGGAGTCCAACAAGATCCTCCAGGAGCACCAGGAGATGGAGCGGCAGTGAGTGTGGCCAGCCAGACCCCTCCCCGCCCCGCCCAGACCACGGGGGGTGGGAGGGGAGGGACCCCATCTACTTTGCTTCCTGCCTATTGTGTCCTGAACCAGTTACATCCTCTTCCCCCCCCCCCCCCCCCCCCCCCCCCCCCCCCCCCCCGCAGTCCTGTCCCCAGACCAAATGGGACCAGTGCTTGTCAGCATAAGCATCCCCAGTCTGCAGACCACCAGGCTCCTCCCTCTTTGCCAAAGAGAGCCCCGATTTCCAAGACCTGGGAAGATGGGGGTGCTACTAAAGGGTGTCCCAAAATTCACGCAAGATTTGAATTTTGCATCATTTGTGCGGTAAAGTGTTGCCAACAACAAAAAAAGGCAGCGTGACAGCTGACAGTTCAGGGTTATTAAAAATGGAGTTCTGGGAAAGCCGGGACGGCTCAGCGGGTTGAGCGCTCGCTTTGAGGCCATGAGGACCGAGGATCGAATCCCGGCTCCGGCCCAGGCAGGACCCACGTGCTGAACTGGGGAGTTCCCACAGTTTGGTTCTCTAACTGTCTCTGTCTCTGTCTCTCTCTCTATCTGTCAAAAAGTAAAATAGAAATAACTATGCACTG
>PVKE010007136.1:38661-51847 GCA_004027555.1 Craseonycteris thonglongyai | reverse complement strand
CTCTCTCTCTTTTTTTAACTGAATTAGTTTGACTTGTAACATTGTATAAGTATAAGGTGTACCGCATATTACTTTGCTATAGTTATAGTAACATGATTGCTGATATAGTGATATTTATCACATTATATAATTGTAGTATATTATCTATGTATTCATTCTACTGGCATTCAGATCTTTTGGTACCTGCTGTGTGACTTGAGGAAACAGGTTCTCTATAAATGAGATGATGTTACTCACCCAGCTTTGTCAGGGAGATTGAGAAAGAGCGTATGTAAAACTTTGGCTATTGTACCTGACCCTCTCCATTTTGGGATCCTGGGCTTATCTTATTAACTGGAAGGTGACAGAGATGACAGAGAGGTGGGCTTAACACTACCTGGAGTTTGGGATCCAGTTCACTGGGAGAGGCCCTGAGTAGTGGGCTGCTCTATACCCTTTCTCCTCCCCTAAGATTAGGCCAGAAGACAGGGTGAGGTGGAAGGGTCAGCCTCTTTGAGCCATTTCTTTTCCAGGCCCAGACAAGAGTGAAACTGAACTACTTGGATCAGATTGCCAAATTTTGGGAAATCCAGGGCTCCTCCTTAAAGATTCCCAATGTTGAACGGCGGATCTTGGACCTCTACAGCCTCAGCAAAGTAAGAATGGGTTTTTCTGAAACTTCTCCCCATCTCACACCTTAATATCCTTGGTACTCTGGGGGCTCCCTGGTAGCACACAAGCTATCATCAGAACTTCTGGGTATCTTTTGCTGCAGTATGAATCTGTGTGGTAGTAGTAGGAGGGAGGGGGTAGCCCCCAGTGAAATGATGGGCTGGACTTGTCCTCATTGCCTTTCTGCAGGCCTACTCCCTCATGTACATACACATAGCACATCCACGTCCCTTCCTGCTTGTCCTTGCAGATCGTGGTGGAGGAAGGTGGCTATGAAGCCATATGCAAGGACCGTCGGTGGGCCCGGGTGGCCCAGCGCCTCAATTACCCACCAGGCAAAAACATTGGTTCCCTACTACGTTCCCACTATGAACGCATCGTTTACCCCTATGAGATGTACCAGTCTGGAGCCAATCTGGTGGTAAGGATACCATGCTGGAGTAGAAAGAGGCCTCACACCCACCCTCCGCCCCCACCCAGTACAGATTTCCAAATTTTCTCTTAATGAAACTGGTTCAGTCGACTAGAGACCTGGGAGCTAGACTCTACCCTTTTCTAGAGGTATTCATTCTCTTCCACATTGCCCAGGGTCAGAGATCCAGGAGTTACCCGCAGGGCCAGCCTGCTATCCGTCATGTGACGGTTTTAACTGGTAGAGGAATTCACAGGAGAGAAAGATCTTTTGGGCTTGAGAGGTCTGGAAAGAGATGGGAATCTGATTTAGTTGAGGAGATGGTTGTGAGGAGATGGTTAGAAGGAAAAATAGCATAGCAAAGGCATGAGAAGAATTCCCAGAGTATATGCTAGTGCCCGTTGTAAATACCAATTGAGCAGGGCCAATTGGTGTGGGCCAGGGAGGTGCAACCATGGCTTTTGTTGCCACTGGGTAAGGATAGAGGGAAGTCCTTGCTATTGGGGTTTGGGGCCCCCTGCCCTAACACTTTACCCCTCACTTGTCCCCAGCAGTGCAACACACGTCCATTTGATAATGAGGAGAAGGACAAGGAATACAAACCCCACAGCATCCCCCTTCGGCAGTCTGTTCAGCCTTCCAAATTCAACAGCTATGGCCGGCGGGCCAAGAGACTGCAGCCTGATGTGAGTACTTCCCTTCTTCTAACTTAGGGCTTTGCGGGTGGAGAGAATCCTCTCCCTCCCTGTGGCCTAGGCTCTGTTCCCTGTTCCACTTACCCTTCTCTCAGTTCTCTAGTTCTGAATAGCAGTGAGCCTATCTGAATTCACTCTTGCCCTTTCCTCTACTCTTAGGTGAACTTCTGAACTGGGTCTTTTTTTTTTTTTTAAGATTTATTTTATTGTTTTTGACAGAGAGAGACAGAGAGAGGAGAAAAGGGGGAGGGCCCAGAGCAGTCTCCATAGTTGTACATCATCAATTTTCAACATGGTTTCATTCCACAGAGGTGGGCGGGGGCCATGCAGGGCAGGAACAGGGCTGGGGTCCTCCCGCATGGGAGGCATGCCCCCTTGAGCCAGGGACTGAACCAGGGGGAGTAGAGTGAACCAAACTGGGGCCTCCTGCATGGGAAGCACACCCCAGTTCAGCACATGGGTCTACACGGGCTAGGGCCAGGATTCGATCCTCGGTTGCCGGGGCTGCAGAGCAAGCGCTTAACCTGCTGAGCCATCCCAGCTTCCCCTGAACTGGGTCTTGATCTGTTCATACAGTATCTTTTCTATGTCTGCCCTCCTTGCCTGCCTTGTTCCTTTCCTGACTCACTCTGTTTATAGGGGTAGAACTCTTTCTCCTTATACCTATGTCCTAGCTTCAGGCAGAAGCTTATGTGCCAGGCATTCTTCAAGTCACTGGGGATACAACAGAGAACGATACAGACGCTGTCCCTGGGCTCACTGAAGCACATCATTTAGCACATCATATTAGTCACTGCCATTTATTAGTAGTGCCAAACCCTGTTAGATTTCTTTATTTTATGTTATTTCCACACGTCCTTGTAATTCTAAGGTAGGAGTTAGTAATCTCAATTTTACAGTTGGGAAAATTGAGATCCTGTCTTAATTTGTTTCCAAGAGGGCTGAGGGGGGAGATCATTTAACCCCAGTCTCCAAAAGGGAGCTCAGAATTCTTACCCTGGCCCACCCATGCCTCAGCCCCTGATATAAGCTCAGGTGATATATAATAGTCTAAGCTATTGTTTTTTTAGAATGGGGCAGTCTGCCCCAGATAGTAGTCTTGATTCATTTCCTTTTTCCAGCCGGAACCCACAGAAGAAGACATTGAAAAGAATCCAGAGCTGAAGAAGCTGCAGATCTATGGGGCAGGCCCCAAGATGATGGGCCTGGGCCTCATGGCCAAGGACAAGACTCTGCGAAAGAAAGGTAAGGCCTGTTAGGCTGGGGCAGTGTGAAGGATGGTCTCACCTGGGGAGAGGAGGTGGGGCCCTGACTGTTCTAGACCTGTACTTTAGAGCTGTTCTGCTCTCCCAGATAAGGAAGGGCCTGAGTGTCCCCCCACCGTAGTGGTGAAGGAGGATTCAGGCGGGGACGTGAAGGTGGAGTCAACCTCACCCAAGACCTTCCTCGAGAGTAAGGAGGAGCTGAGTCACAGCCCAGAGCCCTGCACCAAGATGACCATGAGGCTGCGGAGGAACCACAGCAATGCCCAGTTTGTAAGGACCTAGCCTTGACTTCTTAATCCTCTGCTTCTCGTTCCTTCAACGAGCGTTTCCCCAGCATGGTACTGGACCAGGTTGCATTAAGCAAAAAAGTAGGCCTGGTGGTCGGTCCCTGCCCTCATATAGCTCACTTAATTGGGGAAACAAGGCCAAGTCACATGGAACAAAGAACAAGAAAGGGTGATCAAGTACTGTCAACATGAAGTGCTGGAAAAGTCCAGAGAAAGAGACTCCCTCTCCATTGCTTCAGGATAAAGGCTAAGATCCTCATTATCGTGCATGATCCAGTCCCTGTTGACCTCTAGCCTCATTCCCCAGTACTGCCCACCTCACTCCTCAGCTATATCCACACTGAACTTCTTATAGGTACGTTTATTTTTTCGCTGAGATGTGCCATGCTTTTTCTTTCCCCATCCTTTGCACATGCTGTTTCTTCTATCTGGAAGAATTTCCCCCTGTGCTCTGCCTCATTGCAGTTTGCTTTCAGGTTTCGGTTTCAGGTGTTAACCTTTGCAGTGAAGTCCTCCAGCGCTGTCCCTCCTTATCTCCAGCTGATTTGAGTGCTTCCTTCTCTAGGCTCCTACAGTACCCTTTATGGGTCACTGTTGGCACTTTATACACTGCCCTTTAATTTTTATGAACATGTGTGTCTTTGTAGTACTGTATGTCTTTAGAAGACAGATGCCATGTTATCATTATCTCTATACTGCAGAGTCCAGCATACTGTTCAACACATAAGTATTCAGTAAGTGTTTATGGAATGAATAAAAAATGGGGGATTCTGGATTGAATAATTAAAAACTCTGCTCTCATAGCTCTACCAGTTTATTTGGGGAGATGGTATGTGCATGCAGTTAAGCTCCAGACCTAGCTTGACTAGCCTTGTACAGGGCCGTGAGTGATCCAGCCAGCAAGCACGGCAGGTTTCTGATGGAGAGCTCTGTGAACCTGGCTCCTTTCTGGAGGAGTCTGCTATGTGAAGGTTGGATAGGGATTAGGTGGATGAACTGTTACTGCCTTCCTCCCCTGGCAGATCGAGTCATATGTATGCCGGATGTGTTCCCGTGGGGATGAGGACGACAAACTCCTGCTGTGTGATGGCTGTGATGACAACTACCACATCTTTTGCCTGCTGCCTCCTCTGCCTGAGATTCCCAAGGGTGTTTGGCGGTGCCCAAAGTGTGTCATGGCGGTAAGGCCTTCCCACCTGCAGTCCATGTCCGCCTCATAATATCCTTGCCTTTCTTCATCTGGTCTTATTGAGAACAGCCTCCTAACTCAGCCAGTCTTATATTTTGGGTCACTGGGATGAGGCTAGGATGGGCAGAGCTTTTGAGAAAAAGAGGAGGAGGAGACTCAGCCTTTGCTTGTGTCCTCTGGGAGCTCCCAAGCCACCTGGCGAAGTGAAAGTCCTGGTTAGACAGACTATGATGACATATAATCACATGGTAAGTTGTATGTAAGAAACTCAGAGGTGTAGAAGTTTTGAGGAGAGGAAAACGACTAAGGGTAGGTGTCAGGATTGAGATTTGGAGGACAGGAATCTGAAGAAAATACTGTTCTTTTTATTTCCACATTTTTTTATTAAAAGCTTGGGAAATAGACAAATTACCTATCTGTCATCTCATCACCTGGAGACAACCAGTGTTAATAATCTGATATATTTTCTTCTCATCTTTTCATTATTGCATATATATATGTAACTATCTTTAATAAATTTGTACTCTTATATATTTTAATTTGTTACCTTATTATTTTTCTAAGTTATTAAATTTATTCATGAACATGATTTTTAAAAAAAAATATTTTATTTGTTTATTTATTTTTGACAGAGAGAGAGATACAGAGATACAGAGACAGAGAGAGAACTGAGCTGGGGGAGCTCCCAGTTCAGCATATGGTTCCGCACGGGCCGGGGCCGGGATTCGATCCTCGGTCCCCGGCGCTGCAAAGTGAGCGCTTAACCCACTGAGCCATCCCGGCTTCCCCAACGTGATTTTTTTTTTGTAGGGGATTCATCATATGGGTATACTATTTATTTAGTTGTTTTCCTTCTGCTGTGGTAATTAAATTGGTTTGCAGTGATAAGACTTTCACTGGAAGAGTTGGGCAGGTGTTCTACACTAGAGGATGGAGGGAATAGGAGCAAGAGTATATGGGGAGAATGTACCTAGTGCAAGAAAGGCAAATAAGGAGAGCAGCTGAAGCAGCAGTGGGGTCTAGGAGGCTGGGAAAGTCTGCCAGGTCTGCTATGAGCTTCCTACCTTCATCCAAATACTGGATGCTCACTTACATTTCTTTCTGGGTATCTGGAGAGCAGATGTTGATAATCTCTTGCTTTATCTAAGGGCCTCAGCTGTAGTAGAGACCAGGTGTGCACATATACACACACATACAGATGAGGAATGAGACCAGTATAGTGCATAATGAATGGCCTTGGTAGTGGTGGAGATCCCTTTGGGGAGGAGTTTGGATACCAACAGTATCATAGATGACGGAAGATTGTCAGCTCTCCTTGACTCTTAAGTGGTTATGGGCCAGTGGACCAAATTGACATTTATTTTTCAGTCATGAGCCCAGTGTGTGTGACCCTGGGGCACATACAGCTCTTATCTAAAGCCATGAACAAAAGTACAAAGTGAGGTCAGCCTACCTCCAGTCTTCTGAGAGTCTGAAAAACAGGAACAATGTAAGGTTTGGCACTGTAATAGCTAGTGCTTTTGTTTCCCATCCTCCAAGCTACTAAAATATTCACTGCCATTTTCCCAGGCCTATAGTTCCAGTCTGGGCAGAGCACCTTAGATAACTCACATTTTAGCTCGAGAGAAAAAATGGGGGCAGAAGAGCGTAGGATAACATAGCTAATTCAGAGCCTATGGTTTAGATAGAAAAGTCCTAAAGGAAGAGGAGAGCAAAACTATGGTAGCATACATGTGGTGAATAAAAAGTCTAATTAAGCTGAAGTGCTAGGAGAAAAAGGTGGAGATATTAAGTGAGACCTGCCCCCAAGGGCCTTGAATACTGACCTAGGGCTATTCTCCTGCCCTACTCTTACCCATATTCCAACTCCCCTTTTGAGGCTTCTCCACCTCTTTGTCTTTGTCTTGGTGACATGTTCTCCTTTGGGTTTCAGGAGTGTAAGCGCCCCCCTGAAGCTTTTGGCTTTGAACAGGCTACCCGGGAATACACTCTGCAGAGCTTTGGCGAGATGGCTGACTCCTTTAAAGCTGATTACTTCAACATGCCCGTGCACGTAGGTGATGGAGGGCCTGGGTGGTGTCAGGGCTAGGGTCATAGGTGTTGGTTCCTGATGGTCTTAGCTCTCCTGGGTCTTTGGGGCTAGGATATGATGGGCCACAGTCATTCACTACTCTTGTTCCCCAGATGGTGCCCACAGAACTTGTG
Organism: Craseonycteris thonglongyai; assembly: GCA_004027555.1. NCBI lineage: Eukaryota > Metazoa > Chordata > Mammalia > Chiroptera > Craseonycteridae > Craseonycteris > Craseonycteris thonglongyai. Next base: position 45,143 of record PVKE010007136.1, on the reverse strand, counting down.
GAGAAGGAGTTCTGGCGGCTGGTGAATAGCATTGAGGAAGATGTGACTGTTGAGTATGGGGCAGACATCCATTCCAAAGAATTTGGCAGTGGTTTCCCTGTCAGCGACAGTAAGCGTCACCTAACCCCTGAGGAGGAGGTGAGTGGATGATTCATGGTTATGTCAGCTGTGTGAGCTTAGGCAAGTCATTTATTGTCTAAAAGACTCAGTGGCTCTGTAGGATGCAGATAATTATGCCTGCTTATTCTGGTTTCCATGGGATTTAGATAAGATGATATATGTGTAAAGAGCACAGCCTAGTACTGGCATGGCATTTCCAACCATAAGATTGGTTATTTCCTTGTATGTGGAATGAGGATAATATGTACCTTACAGATTTCTTACAATAATTAAATGAGAAGGTATGTAAAATGCCTGCAGGGAACTTGGCTTATTCATAAGAAGTTCAGGGACTAGGATTGCATGTGCAGGAAAAAATGAGGGCCCAGGCCTGCCTCAAGGGAAGGGCACATTTTGGTCCCAGAGGCTTTTAATTTGCAGGTCTTTTGGTGGGTGGGTATATCTGTCAACCTCCCTGAAATTGAATTGCATTTTTGTGGGGAGAAATCCTATAATGTTTCTTAGATGTTTCAAAAAGGTCTATGACCTCAAAACTAAGGTTCCTTGGCTAAAGATTTCAGTTTCTTAGCATAACTCTCATCCCCTTTCCACAAATTTTTGACCTGACAGGAGTATGCTACCAGTGGTTGGAACTTGAATGTCATGCCGGTGTTGGAGCAGTCTGTACTATGCCACATCAATGCAGATATCTCCGGCATGAAGGTGCCCTGGCTCTACGTTGGCATGGTCTTCTCAGCCTTTTGCTGGCATATTGAGGATCACTGGAGTTACTCCATCAACTATCTCCACTGGTGAGTTGGGCCCTGGGGAACCAGGGAGGCAGGGTGGACTCCCTCAGGATCATGGGTGTGACCACTCTATGTGTGCCCTTCCACTTGGACAGGGGTGAGCCGAAGACTTGGTATGGGGTACCCTCGCTTGCAGCAGAGCATTTGGAGGATGTGATGAAGAAGCTAACACCTGAACTCTTTGATAGCCAGCCTGACCTCCTGCACCAACTTGTCACCCTCATGAATCCCAATACCCTCATGTCCCACGGAGTGCCGGTGAGTGCCCAAGAAACAGGGACAAGGGGTAGGAATGATTTAATGATGTCCTTTGTGATGATGGTGGTGGCCATCACCTGGAATCTACCACTGCTTCTTTCTCATTCTATTTTATCTTAATTGACCTATTGGTTTGATGACTATTAGAGACCTAAAATAGTGGTTAGATATACAATGTGGTGGTAAGCCTTCTGGGCCATGTGTTTGAGGTCAATGCCTTGGGAATGGCTTCTTACCACAGCTACATTCCAACCAGTGGAAGAGGGGAATGGGGGAAGGTCTCCTTACTTTTAAGGACACACATCATTTCCATTCATTGCCTGTTAGTCACAACTTAGTCACATGCCCACATTTAGCTGCAAGGAAAACTGGGAAATGTGATTTTTGTTCTGGATGGTCATGAACCACTACAAATTGGAGGTTATGTTATTATGAAAGAAGGTGAGAAAGAATATTGGGACAACTAACAGTCTCTGCCATACTTTCCATACTATAAAACCCTTCTTGGAGCAATGGGTGGGTCTTTTTACTTATTTAACAGGTCAGAAGTTCAATGGTGGTAATTATTTTGCAATATATATGTCTCTGAAATGAACATTTTGGACACCTTAAACTTACTCAGTGTTATATATCTCAGTAAAGTCGGGGGTGGGAGTGACGGGAAGTAACCTTAAAAAAAAAAAGAGTATCAGTATCTCAAAATTAAGAAAAAAAAAAGTTGAACCTGACTGGAGTCCTGGCTTATACTGTTGTCTGTGGACCTCTCCTACCCTATAAAACATTTTGTTGGGTATACATCCCAGCTTACCTATAAGAAACTATGTTCTTAGGAATTTCCAGCATTGATTAACATCAGCTCGTTTTCTGGTATGGATCTTAAAACAACCTGATCTACAGTCCTGTAGGAATAGGGATTAGTAGGTCCAGCACCTCTGCTTTTAGTCTTATTTTATACTCTTCCTCCTCCCTACTCCTTCTGTTCTCCATTCCTATCCATTCCCCACCCTCACCCCTGCCTTGCCTGCCCTGCCACTTAATCTAATGCATGTGATATGGTTGGCAGTCAGTACTTACTGAGATCCCTGGACATCTGTACAATAGGGCTTTGGACTAGGTTAGTGGTTCTCACCCAATTTGGTTTTTTTGCCTTCACCTTCTTTTGATATACTACATACCCTGTGAGTAATACTGTTTTATTATACATTTTAGTGCTATTTAACCAAGGATTGAGGTATCTAGGGAATTAGAGAAAGCATTCTACAACAGTTCAGGCAACCTTTCTCCACTCAGAGGTGGGGCTGTGCGTTTACTCTCTACCCTATTTAAGAATTACTGGACTCAGGCTGTCAAGATGATCAAGGGCCCTTTTAGTTCTCTTTACAAGTAGACATTGGGTCTGACCTTTCCTCAAACCTTGCCTACAATGTCAAACAAAATTGTAAGAGTAGAGGAGGATTCTCCTTAAGGACTCATAGACAGCTAATATGCATATATATAACTATTTAGTCCTTACTCTTTAAAAAAACCTTTATCACAGACTTTAAACATGTGCTCTTTACTTCTACCTCCATAGCATTTCTCTTGCTTATGGCTCACCAGCTTCTCTGGCTACCTGCTGCTTCACCACCTCACCTTATTTGTGCCCTGTCCCATCTACAGGTAGTTCCCAGCATCTCCAGGCTCCTTGAATTTGGCAGTATTTCTCAGCCCAAGGCATCTATGATTTTCCCATTCTCATGCTTGGCAGGCTGCAGTTTAGCTGGTTCGAGCTCCCCCAGAACTATCTTTAGCCTGCCCCTCCCCATTCCCCTTTGGTGGGAGAAGGCCATTTCTTTTTATAGATATATAGTATAAGTATTATTTTCATTAGAAACATGCCTCCTTTCCAAAAAATGGAAATGGAGAGGTTATCCCTATGGTCTCCCCATTTTGTTAAGTTTCTACCTGTTGTTTTTCTGTCACTGTGTGAATTTTTAGTCTCTTTTGTAAGTTTAATGATCTAGAATGGTGCCCTCCAGTTTTATAGGCACTATCCACATGTGGCTACTGGGCACTTGAAACTTGGCTAGTCCCAACTGAAATGTGCCAGAAGTTAAAAACATGTTGGATTTCAAAACTTACTATGAAACAAGTGCTATAAAGTATCTCACTACTACTTTTATATACCAGTTACACATCATAATGATAATACGAGGGCTGTGCGGAAAATATACAGCCATTGTCAATATAATGAGAAACGTTACATGGCTGGATACTTTCCAGGCAGCCCTTGCATTATGGTTACATTAAGCTAAATAATAAAATATATTGAAATTAATTTCATTTGTTTTCTTCTTACCTTTTTTTAAAGATATTTTTTTATTGTTTTTGACAGAGACAGACAGAAGAGGGAGTGCTCAGAGCAATCTCTATAGCCGCACGTTACGAGTTTTTGACATAGTTTCCATTCCACAGGTGGGCCGGGGGCTGCGTGTATGAGCTAGGGGCCAAACTGGGGGCCTCCCATATGGGAAGCTTGCCCCAGCGAGCACTGAACTGGGGGCCACACCCCAGTTCAGCATATGAGTCTGCACGGACTGGAACTTTATCCTTGGACCCCAGGGCTGCAAGGCAAGAGCTCAACCTGCTGAGCCATCCTGGCATCCCCCCACCCCTTTTTTCTTTTTTTTTTTTTTTTAAGATTTATTGTTTGAGAGAAGATGAGAGAGAGAGAGGAGAAAAGGAGGTAGAAGAGGGAAGGGCCCAGAGCAGTCTCCATAGTTGTACATCATCAGTTTTCGACATGGTTTCGTGCCACACAGGTTGGCGGGGTCCGTGCAGGGCGGGAACTGGGCTGGTGGCCTCCCACATGAGAAGGATGGCCCCTTGAGCCAGGGGCCAAACACTGAACTGGGGTCCTGCCACATGGGAAGTACACTCCAGTTCAGCATATGCGTCCGCATGGGCCAGGGCTGGGATTCAGCCCTCGGTCCCTGGGGCTGCAAAGCAAGCACTTAACCTGCTGAGCCATCCCCACTTCCCCAAGTGAGGGCTTCTTACTAGGCTCATTACATGGTCAAAGTTGCATTTTTTGGAAAATAATTCTAGTGGTTGGAAATGGGGGCCATTGCAATAATGCAGGCAAGAAATGCAAATGTTACCTCAATGTAGGGATAGATTTGAGAAGAAGAAAATGTATTGGAGGTGGCAGTTGATGCATGCCCAGAATAAACGTGCAGATGTATTCACGAATGGGAAGCTTTAATATTGCTAGAATGGTAGTTCTCCTCACACTAACCTAGACTCAGAGGAATTGTTGGGTTGAAAGGTATAAACATTTTAGGTTGTGGATATGTATTAGCAGTTTTGCTTTCCAGATTATAGATATTATTAGTCTCCTTATTGACACTGTGTCTTCATCAGTATTGAATGTTCATCTTACAGAACTTTGTGAGAGGGGATGCTGGGATGGCTCAGCAGGTTGATCACTTGCTTTGCAACCACGAGGTCCGGGGATCAAATCCCAGCCTCGGCCCATGCAAACCCATATGCTGAACTGCAATGCAACTGGTAACCACCGGATGGCACGGTGGTAAAGGTTCTCACCTCCCGTGCAGGAGGCCCCCAGTTCAGTTCCCACCCTGCGTGGCCCTACATTCACCTCTGTGGAATGAAACTATGTAACAACTAATGATGCACAACTATGGAGACTGCTCTGGGCCCTCCCCCTTTCTCTTACCTTCTCTCAAACAATAAAATAAATCTCTAAAAACAAAATAAACTTTGTGAGACTTTTCAGTAAAGATGGTGTGTTAAACATACATATGGCTACTTTCATTCTATACTGAAACTACACTAAAATGGCACACAGTTGTTGTTTTTTAAGGTAAAAGTAAGTGGGGGGGGAAAGGGGAGACAGTGATAAAACACTTGAAACTAGAAAATAAATAAGAAAACTCAGTCTTAAGATAGCACTGCTACATCTGAGAACCAACATGATTTATACATCAGAATTGCACAAAGGTGCAGTAGTTGGTGGCACCACAAGCATTCTGGGAATAAAGATGAATGGGGTGAAAATAAAGTTCATGTCTATATAAGAAGCTGTGAGATGCCCTCCCACTGGGCATCTGGAAATGTGACCGTCCCTCTAGTGAAAGACTAGAAATTTATTTTTGTAGAGTTTAAAGTAAAAGATCTCTGGATTGAGGTATTCTAGGTACAGCTGAGGGTGGAGGTACAGTGAAAATAGTAGGATTCATCATTGTATATATAGTGGATGCTAAGGTTCCCAGCCATCTCCCTCCACTTGGCTCTTAGAATACCGGTAGTCAAACCCTTTTCCTTCAGGAAAAAAAAAAGAAAAGAAAAGGTGGGGCGGCGGGAGTTTCTCTGGGAAATGTGACCCAAAAGGAAAAACCTAGAGTTCCAAACTGAATGACTCAGCCAGATCACCCGACAGTGAAGCTCACAGTTGACAAACTTCACCTGTGTACTCAATAGCTTCCATTCATCTTTTTCATTTTTTTCTCATATATAAATAGATACCCACAGATTAATAGACAACCAAGGAAACTAGAAAACAAACAGAATCAAACAGGCAAAATAGCAACTTGGGAGAAATAGAACTTAGGCAGGGAGAAGTAAACTTTATTAAGGAAAAGAAAAACAAAACTCATTAATATTTTCAGAGATGAGCATATATTGCAAACATGAAATAAGAACAAGATACTATTTAGAGGGAAGCTGGGATGGCTCAGCAAGTTAAGTGCTCACTTTGCAGCCCAGGGAACTGAGGGTCGAATCCCAACCCCGGCTTATGTGAACCCATATGCTGAACTGGGGTATACTTCCTGTGTGGAAAGCCCCAGTTTGGTTCTTGCCACCACCACCCCCAACCCCCCACCCCCACCCCGGCCTCCCATGTGGGAGCCCCCCACCCACCTTTGTGGAATGAAACCATGTTGAAAACTGATGATGTACAACTATGGAGACTGCTCTGTGCCCTCCCACTTCTCTCTGTCTCTCTATCAAAAACAGTAAAATCTTTAAAAAAAAGATACTATTTAGGAAGAACATTGAGAACAAAAAGAGCTCTTACAACTTTATGACAGTAAAAATGGGAAATTAAAAAGTTTAAATGGGGGAAAGCCGGGACGGCTCAGCGGGTTGAGCGCTCGCTTTGAGGCCATGAGGACCGAGGATCGAATCCCGGCTCCGGCCCAGGCAGGACCCACGTGCTGAACTGGGGAGTTCCCACAGTTCGGTTCTCTAACTGTCTCTGTCTCTGTCTCTCTATCTGTCAAAAAGTAAAATAGAAATAAATATGCACTGAAG
>PVKE010007136.1:0-38561 GCA_004027555.1 Craseonycteris thonglongyai | reverse complement strand
GTTTAAATGAATAATTAAGTACCTTGCCCAGAAAAATAGAATAAAAAGATAAAGGTGGGGAAATGTAGAGAAAATTAGAGAATTTGTTTAGGTTTTATATTCAAATAATAGGAGTTTAAGAAGAGAACAAATGAAAACTGAAAGGATCAAATCATTAATGAAGTCATTCAGGAAAATTTCCCTGAACCAGTATACTTGAGTTTCTAGAACCAGAGGGCCTACCCTGAATGTGAATGAAAATAGATCCACACCAAGGCATAGGTGGTGGATTTTCATATTATACACTGGAACCAGAAAAATCCTACAAACTTTCTGAGAGAGAAAACAGGTTTAATTCAAAGCATTAGAAATCAGAATGGTTTCAGACTTTTCAAAAGCAACATTGGAATTTCAAAGGACAGAGCCATGCATTCAAATGATTTTCAATGTAGAATTCTATATACAGTGACATTACAAAGTGTGAGAGTAGAATAGAGATATTTTTTAAATAAAAAGCTTTTCCCACAATTTCTCAAGGAGCTATTAGAGGATGTGCTCAAGCACAGCAAAGGAATAAACCAAGATAGAGGAAGACATGGGATCTTGGAAACAGGTCATCCGTCACAGGAGAGTGAAGATCTGGACAGCTGGTCCAGATTGGAATAGATCATAAGGCTCTGTGAGAGACAGAGAAGTGAAAGCTGATAGCAGAATTGGACACTTGTACAAAAGGTGGGGATTAAATTACTGATACATGCATAGAAAACTAAGCAAATTGAGAAATAGGCTATTTTTAATATAGTCTAGAGGCATGTTATCTTATGTTAAGGAGAATGCCAAAATAGTTGGAAAAGGTGGAAGTGATTGGCTCTGGAAAGTGGAGAATGGCAGGGCCTGCTGATTTGATAACAAGTCTTGTAGAACCATTTGGCTCAAGACTGCATAATGATCAAAATAATTGTTAATAAATAAAAAACCTTGACCAGCTTAATGAAAGGTGATATTTTAAATTTTTGTGAAAATTACTAAAAAAAAAAGTTGAAATAGTTTAGTGTGTACATTTCCTGTTTTTGACTCAGATCTTCCTGTCATCTTTCAACACAAAACCTTGAGAGCAGAGACTAGTGGTTCTTCCTTTCAGAGTTTGGAGATCTGGGAATTTGTTGTCATACTGTTCCTTGAGGCTTTCCTTTGCCTCCTTAAAGATCCTGTACTTAGATCAGGTTTCTGCAGACTGGGAAATCTGTCTCAGTGAGTTTTGCCTTTCTTCCTCAGGTTGTCCGTACAAACCAGTGTGCAGGAGAATTCGTCATTACCTTCCCTCGTGCTTACCACAGTGGTTTCAACCAAGGCTACAACTTTGCTGAGGCTGTCAACTTTTGCACTGCTGACTGGGTGAGTGTGGAGTGTGGTGGGCTGGAAGGGAGAAGCAGGAGGATTATGGGGAAGCTGAGGCACCTTGGCCACCAGACTGGGCCACACTCAACCTTGAACCTTCCCACAGTTGCCAGCTGGGCGCCAATGCATTGAGCACTACCGCCGGCTCCGAAGATACTGCGTCTTCTCCCATGAGGAGCTCATATGCAAGATGGCTGCTTGCCCAGAGAAGCTGGACCTGAACCTGGCAGCAGCTGTACATAAGGAGATGTTCATCATGGTGCAGGAGGAGCGGCGTCTACGAAAGGCCCTGCTGGAGAAGGTGAATGGTGGGGAGAGTGCCCTGTGTCAGGCACCCTAGCATGGCAGAAGTGGGGGAAGGAAGAAGCAACCCCAAGAAGTAGAAGATGTAGCTTCTCTTATTCGGAGTAGTGAGAAGAACTAGGTGGCATCTGGATTGGCAACCACGTTCCATTCCCTGCTCTACCATTTACCAACAACCGTGCACAACTTAATTTACCTGACTGTCAATATCCCCATCTGAAAAATGGGGATTGTGATAGTGCTTATCTTTTTGGATAGTTGAGTTGATAAAGATGTTTATTAAGTAACCCAGCGGTAGTAAGTGCATCTGCTAGTCATTATTATTTAAATAACCCAACAAGGTAGACTGGCATATACTGATTAGCTGGATGACCTTTCCAAGTCACTTAATCTCTCATAGTCTCACTTTCCCACTCTGTAAAATGGCAATAAATACCTAACTTGCCAAAGTGATTGTAAAGCTTGAGTAAGGTGATATATGTCAAAGCTTCTATTATTTCACTTGCAGTGTAGCAGCTACTATTATTGGTAATGTTAATACATGAAGAAAATGATTGAAATAGTGAGCCTTTCTTAGGAAATACCTTTTTATTACATTCAGGTGGTTCAGTAGCTCACACTAGCATATTACCACGTAGAAGACAGTTCTCCTTTAATAAACTTCTCATAAGTATGTGTCATTTGTGTGTAGAAGAATGTAGTTCTGCTGCCTTCTTAAAGTTCCATACTTGCCCATTTAGGGAATTAACTTAGAGTCCTCAATAGGATTACAAAGGAATAGTAGTCCTGAGGGATCCCTTGTTGCTTGTTTAGGGTAGCACTTTCTTATTTTAAAGATTTCTTTTTATTGCTTTTGACAGAGAGAGAGAGAGATACAGAGACAGAGAAAAGGGGGAGGGCCCAGAGCAGTCTCCATAGTTGCGCATTATTAGTTTTTCCACAGTTTCATTCCACAGGTGGGTGCAGGGCTGCACAGGGCAGGAACTGGGCCAGGGTCTCACCCCGATGAGAACCGAACTGGGGGAACTCCTCAGTTCAGCATATGGGTCTGCACGGGCCAGGGCCGGGATTCAATCCTCGGTCCCAGGGGCTGCAAAGTGAGCGCTTAAACCACTGAGCCATCCCGGCTTCCCACACTTTCTTATTTTAAAGCTCATTTATAACTTTCTGGTGAGCATGGGCTGTAAGGAGAATTGCAGCAACAGTAAGTGTTGGAAGTCTGGGGCTGGTCAGTCTGTGGCATTAGTTGGTGAGCCGCTGGGCTTCTACAAAGCATCCATTTTCTCTCTCTGTTCAGTGCTGTTATTAAATGGTGACCTTGGGGCTGTGCCAGACTACCGGTAGGAGCTAAAGCAAGGTGGGAAAACTAGCCATTCTCATCCTGACATTCAGATTTCTTTACAATTGGCCCTAAGGGTTCTGGACTGCCAATCTTGAAATTCTGTAAAAGATTGTATATGTACAAGTATTTTTCTGGGGAGAGGGCTCATAATTGGCATCCAATTTTCAGAGGAGTCAGTGACCCAAAAATACCTAGGAACTTCATCCTTAAGGCATTCTGTGGCTTCAGAGTCAAATTGACTACAGTCAGATTCTCACATTGGGCAAGTCACTAATTCTCTCTCTCTGTCTCTGAGACTTAGTTTCTCCTTAGTAAAATGAGATATAGGTATCCTTATCTGAAAATTAGACCTAATAATGGTAAATATTTGTTGAGCACTTCTTTTCTGTTAGTCACCATACTGTACGTTAGATCCCCAAAACTTTATCTTACTATAACTTTGACCAACATCTTCCCACTTCATCCACCCCCCACTCCCAGCCCCTGGCAACTACCAATCATTTACTCTCTATTTCTGTTAGTTCAGGTTTTTTAGATTCCACATACGAGGTCTGACCATTAAGTTCGTGAACTCATCCTAGAAAAAGTGCTACATACCTCATTGTTGAATATCACTACAGTTACCTTCGAAGTACTCCCCTTGGAAAGCTATGCACCGACACCAGCGCCTAGTCTACCCTTCCAAGCAATTTTGGAACTCTTTCTGGAATGGCCATCAGAGCCTCCGTCGTATTACCTTTGATGTCCTAAATGTCATCAAATGTCTACCTTTCAATATTTCCTTTATCTTCAGGTAAAGAAAAAAAGTCATAGGGGGCCAGATTAGGTGAGTCGGGAGGGTGTTCCAATACAGTTGTTTGTTTACTGCCTAAAAACTCCCTTACAGAGAGTGCCATGTGAGCTGGTGCATTGTGATATGAGAGCCATGAGTTGGCAAAATGTTCAGGTTGTTTTCACCTAACTTTCACACCACAGCCTTTTCAGCACTTCCAAATAGTCACCTTGTTGACTGTCCATTTGGTACAAATTCATAATGAACAATCTCTGATACCGAAAATGGTTAGCCACATCATTTTGACTCTTGATTTGAACTGATAGAACTTTTTTGGTCATGAGAATTGGCTAACTTCTGTTGTGCACTTGGATACTTTGTTTCAGGGTTGTATTGGTACACCCATGTTTCATCACCAGTGGATAACATGATCCTAAACACTGTCTTGCCTCTCCAAAAGGTCTTGGCAAACTTTGACTCTCCTTTGTTTTGTTCATCGGTGAGCTCCTTTTAGACTATTTTTGCACACACCTTTCTCATGCCAATATTTTCAGTTAAAGTTTCCTGTTTCTCTGTTGATGTTTACTTGATCTGCTGTTCTTCTCACAGTCAGCTGATGATTTTGACACACAGTTCAATTAATTTTTTGTAATGTTTTCATCAGTTCTGCTGGTTACTGGCCGCCCAGACCTCTCTTCATTAGTGACACTTTCCCCAAAAAAACTTAACATTTAATCCATTTGTACATTGCCATTTTCTTCATGGCATTATCATAAACTTGGACTAACATGTTCCTGATTTCACTTTCACTCTTGCCAAGTTTAACAAGAAATTTAATGTTTGTTCATTGCTCTAATTTAAACTCTGACATTTTCTTGGGGGTACACAAAAACACCCAACAACAATAATGAGTACCAGTCAGCAAGACACTGCCGCACATCTCATGAACACAGTTGTGAAACACTGATACACCAAGGTTATGAAACCATACTGAGTTGTTTGTGTAGTGCTGCCAACATAAGCACACAGTGGCAAGTTCATGAACTTAATTGTCAGACCGCGTATAAGTGATAGCCTATAGTATTTCTTTTGTCTCACTCATTTCACTCAGTATAATGTTCTCAGTGTCTGTATGTTGTCACAAATGGCAGGATTTTATTTTTTCTCATAGCTGAATAATACTCCATTTGTGTGTGTGTATCTCATCTTTTTTCTTTTTAAATTTCTTTTTAGTTTTTAAATTTTGTTTTTTTAAATAGTTAACATATACAATATTATAGTAGTTTTAGTTGTGCAGTATAGTAATTACATATTTATATGTTACAAGTGATCAATCACCACAATGAGCCTAGTTACCCATCTGTCACCATACATAGTTATTATGATATTATTGACTATATTCCCTGGGCTGTACATTATATACTATAACTGGCGGTTTGCACTTCTTAATCTCGTCACCTGTTGTACCCATCCCCCACCCACTTCCCCCCTGGCAACCATCAGTATGTTCTCTGTATCTGTTTTGTTTTATTTGTTGGTTTGTTTTATTTTTTAGACTTCACATGTCAGTGAAATCATCTGGTATTTGTCTTTCTCTGTCTAACTTCATTTAGCATAATACCCTTTAGGTCTATCCATGTTGCAAATGGCAAGATTTCATTCATTTTTGTGGCTGAGTAATATTTCATTGTATATATAGTTGACCTTTGAACAATGTGGGGGTTATGGACACCAAATACCCCCCTACACACACACACACACACACACACACACACACACATGAAAATTTGCATATAACTTTTGACCTTGGAAGATTGGTTCCAGGACCCCTCACAGATAACAAAGTCCACAGATGCTCAAGTCCCTTATATACAATGGCATAGAACAATGCATACTGTTGGCTCTCTGCATCTGTACATTCCAAACTGCACATCAAAAATACTGTTTTCCATCTGCCGTTGGCTGAATCTGTGGATGGGAAACCCAGGGATACAGTGGTCTAGCTGTATATTTATTGAAAAAAATTTCAGGTATGTCAGGATAGCGCGTGCTTTAACAACTACAAGTTCTGGGAATCAAATTGCAGCCCTGGCCCGTGCAAATCTCATATGCTGAACTGCAGCGTAACTGCTAACTACTGGGATGGTGGTGAAGGTTCTTGCCTCCCATGCAGGAGGTCCCAGTTTGGTTCCCACCCCATGCAACCCCACATCCACCTGTATGGAATGAAACCATGTCACAACTAATGATGTACGACGATGGAGATTGCTGTGGGCCCTCTTCCCTTCTCTTTCTCTCTCTCACACACCTCTCAAAACAATAAAGTAAATCTTTAAAACAAAAGAAGAAGAAAAAAATTCATATATAAGTGGATCCACCCAGTTCAAACCCATGTTCAAAGGTCATCTATATAAACCACATCTTTAACTCATTCATCTATCAGTGGGCACTTGGGTTGTTTCCATATCTTTGTTGTTATAAATAATGCCGTAATGAACATAAGGGTGCACATATCTTTTCAAATTAGTGTTTTGATTTCTTTGGGTAGATACCCAGAAGTGGAATTGCTGGATCAAGAAATAGTTCCATTTTTAATTTTTTGAGGAATCTTCATACTGTTTTTCATAGTGGCTGCTCCAATTTACAATCCCATTAGTGCAAGAGGGTTCCTTTTCTCTACATGCTTGCCAACACTTATTCTTTTTTGTCTTTTTGATAATAGCCATAAAATCAAAATGGATTAACAACTTAAATGTAAAACCTAAAACTTTAAAATTCTTAGAAGGAAACATAGGCAGTAAACTCTGATGTCATTTTGAGAAGAATGCTTTTGGATGTCTCTGGGCAAAGGCAACAAAAGCAAAAAAGAAACAAAAACCATCAAACTAAAACTTTTGCACTGTGAAGGAAGCCATCAACAAAATGAAAAGGCAACCTACTGAATGGGAGAATGTATTTGCAAATGATATATTCAGTAAGGGGTTAATATACAAAAACATAAACTCAGCATCCAAAAAACAATTTGATTGAAATTGAAAAATGGGCAGATGGAATGCTGGTATGGCTCAGCGGGTTGAGCACTTATCTTGCAGCCTGGTGGTCTGAGGATTGAAACCTGGCCCCTGCCCATATGGACCCATATGCTAAACTGGGTATTCCCCCAGTTTGGTTCTGACCAGGGCAAACCTCCTATGTGGGAGGCCCCCAGTTTGGCTCCCACCCTGGGTGTGCTTCCCATATGGGAGACCCCAGCTCACAGGGTTGTGCCTCACATGCAGGAGGCCCATGGCCAGTTCCTGCCCTGTGCAGCCCTGTACTCACCTGTGAAATGAAAACTATGTGGAAAACTAGTGACATGTAACTATGGAGACTGCTCTCGGCCCTCCCTCTTCTCTCTGTATCTTATTGTCTCTGTCAAAAAGAAAAGAGAGAGAAGAAAGAAAGAAAGGAAAAGAAAGGGGCAGAGGACCTAAATAGACATTTCTCCACATATATATATATATATATATATATATATATATATATGTTTTTAATATTTATTTTTATTGTTTTTTGACAGAGAGAGAGAGAGAGAGATACAGAGACAGAGAGAGAACTGAACCGGGGGAGCTCTCAGTTTAGCATATGGTTCTGCATGGGCCGGGGCTGGGATTCAATCCCTGGTCCCTGGCGCTGCAAAGTGAGCGCCCAACCCACTGAGCCATCCCGGCTTCCCCCACATATTCTTTTATGTGGTCAGCCATAGATGGACACTTAGATTATTTCCATATCTTGGCTATAATAATGCTGCAGTAAACATGAGAATGCAGATACCTCTTCAAGATTCTGATTTTATTTCCTTTGGATATATGCCCAGAAATGGGATTGCTGGGCCATAGGGTAGTTCTTTTTTTTAAAATTTATTGTTTTTGACAGAGACAGAGAAACAGAAAGAAGAGGGAGGGCCCAGAGCAGTCTCCATAGTTGTACTTCGTCAGTTTTCATTCCACACAGGGCAGGAATCGGGCTGGGGGACTCCTGCATTGGAAGCACACTCCAGTTCAGCATATGGGTTCACATGGGCTGGGGGCCGGGATTGGATCTTTGGTCCCCAGGGCTGCAAAGTGAGTGTTCAACCCACTGAGCCATCCCAGCTTCCCCAACAACTAGCACTCTTAAGTAACCAGCAAAGTACTTATATGTATCTGACATCTACCAGTCCCCATGGGTGCTAGTTAATGGAGAGTCTACTGTACTTTTTAAAGTGCTTAGGTGCTTTATCTTTGTTAATCCTCATAACAATCCAGTGAGGATGGTACTGTTATCTTCATTTTACAAGATAGGGAAACAGAGACCTACAGAGAACCTACAGAGATTTAATTTCTTCAAGATCATACAGCTAATACGTGGCAAAGTAGGATTGGTAATGTGCAGTGGACTCATATCTCATGCAGTGGTTAAGTGTTAAAGTCCTTATAGAAGATAAAAACTTGAGAGTCAAAATGTCCCTTTGGAATCCCTAAAATTACCCATAACGATAGTGTTGTGTTGTCTCTGAATTCCTCCAACAAAGCCAGCCTTTTCTCCACTTTTGGAATGGATTGCATTCTTTTCATCTGAGCAGCAGATGAAGTGAAGTCATTGGCTTAGGTTTGGAAGCTATGTTGTTGAAAAAACATATTTTATCTTTAAGTACTGCGCACAGGCACACAGATTTATTTCTGTAAATTATATAGGTGCATGCAGTGTGTCGTGCCGGCTAAGCAGCCAGCACGGTATCGAACACGGTGGACACTGAGGACTGGAAGCCAGCATTGTTCCCCAGTACATGGCCTTCCTCTTGGCCACTCGCACACATTGGTCCACTATTTTCCTTACTTTCTCTCCCCCGAAAGGCCATTTCAGCTGATCTGAATCTTACCTGATTTTTCTTCCTCTCAGCCTACACTAATTTTGCCCTGGTTCATCTGATTCCCCCAGCTTTGAGAGTCTGGACTTTATAGAGGCAGTGTGCTCTGTGGAGTCTGGTCTCCCCCACAGCTCGAAACACCGATTTATGTCTAACATTGGGGCTTGGTGGTGGCTCAGATGGGAGTTTCTGTGGCCCAGTTCTGGTTCTATATAATGTGCTTGGGTCGAATGCCCCCAGGGCATCACTGAAGCTGAGCGAGAGGCTTTCGAGCTGCTCCCGGATGATGAGCGCCAGTGCATCAAGTGTAAGACCACCTGCTTCCTATCAGCCCTGGCCTGCTACGACTGCCCAGATGGCCTTGTCTGCCTTTCCCACATCAATGATCTCTGCAAGTGCTCCAGTAGCCGGCAGTACCTGCGGTGAGCAGAGGACCTACCTGGAGGAAGTGGGCTGAGGAGGGAGATGCAGAGAGAGCTGGGCTAGAGATGCTCCTCCCTGCCCTCTTCCTCCAGGTATCGGTACACCTTGGATGAGCTCCCTGCCATGTTACATAAGCTGAAGGTTCGGGCTGAGTCCTTTGATACCTGGGCCAACAAAGTGCGAATGGCCCTGGAGGTGGAGGATGGGCGGAAGCGCAGTGAGTGATGGGGGGATGGAGGGACTCCACAGGCAAGTTCTTCTCCCTTTTCTTCTGTACCCCACCCCCCACCCCCACCTTCTTCCCTTGCCTTTACTACATACTACTTACTCCTTGCTACTCTAATTCTTTCTCCAGGCCTTGAAGAGCTGAGGGCACTGGAGTCTGAGGCCCGTGAGCGGAGGTTTCCTAACAGTGAACTGCTGCAGCGACTAAAGAACTGCCTGAATGAGGCAGAGGCTTGCGTGTCCCGGGCTCTGGGACTTGTCAGCGGCCAGGAAGCTGGGTATGACAGCATGAAGTGTTGGGCACAGGTAGCCTATTGAGAGCCAGCACCTAGGAAAAGTACTACAAAGGATGGCCTGAGTACCATTGGGCAGATGACATCAGTAGGAAGCTAACAAGCATTGCAATGCGAGGTGGCCTGGGAGGTGTTGGGGAGGGCAAGGAGACCAGACAACTAGAATGGGAAAGAGTGCCCCAGTGCTAAGAAAGCTAGAAATATATCTTTTCATTAGTACCTAGAGAGGATTTCAGACAGAGGGATTTTGTGGGCAAAGAGGAGTTTGGAAGGTTTAGGGACAAAAAGACACAGAAGCATAAACCTGGCCTGAGTTCACAACAGAGGATGCATTGAAAAGTCCAGCTTCTGTGACTGTCAGTTAATTTCTAGTGCGCCCCCCCCCCCCCAAATATATGTTATATTCCTATCTTCTAATTGTTTCCCCTCATCATATGAATGTATTTGTATCTTAGAACCCTCCTTCTACCCTGGATAGCTGAGGGAGGGCAGTGAAACATGAGATCAATGTGGACAGGTATCAGGAAAGGTGTTGGGTCTCAGGATAGATGTGGAGGGAGGGAACTGGGTTTGGACCTGAAACTCCACATGTGAAACTCTATAGTCCCCACAGGGTGGCTGGTCTACAGATGACCCTAGCTGAGCTCCGGGACTTTCTGGACCAAATGAACACCCTGCCTTGTGCCATGCACCAGATTGGGGATGTCAAGGTGAGGAGGGATGGACTTGGAGTGCTACTGAGGGATCAGAGGAATTGGGGGACCAGAGCAGCAGGCCACTCTTGACTCCCTTAAAAATGGTCAAAAAAAAAAAAAAAAGGTCAAGTATTTGGGCAAGACAGGTTGCACATGTGAGAAAATAATGGGTGATAGGAGACAAAGGGTCTAGTGATTGCCTCTTATAGAAATAGGAATTGAGGAGTAGGTGGCAAAGGTATGAGTACAGGATGCAGAGTCAAGGAAAGGTTTCGTGGCAGAGGTGGAAGAGAAAAAGGAAGTAGCAGGGATATTTGTGGGCCTGGGAAGCTGAGTCAAGTTCAGGAAGGTAGAGAAGTGGGATAGAGGACAGTGGACACCGGTGTGCATGTAGGGGTTTGTGAGAAGGCATGGGAGAACATTTTTATAGTGGAGGGTCTCCTTGTGCTCTACATCAGAATCCTCTGGAGACTTAAAGCACAGACTCCTAACAACCCCTATGAAGAATCTATAGGCATGGGGCCCAAGAATCTGCATTTTAACAAATTCATTGGGGTAGTCTAAAAGAGGCAGTGAGTGTTAGAACCACTGTCTTAGGCATGGCAAAGGAGGAGTGCCCCGCCTATGTTAGGCTCTCTTTCCAAATATTGGAGGGTGAGAAGGTAGGTGGGGCAAGGGGATCTGGTGGTGGGACCTCTAAGTGGGCCCATCTGAGGAATTTGTTCTTCATCTGTGTCCTGGTAGGGTATTCTGGAACAGGTGGAGGCCTACCAGGCTGAGGCTTGTGAGGCCTTGGCCTCACTGCCCTCCAGTCCAGGGCTACTGCAGTCCCTGTTGGAGAGGGGGCGGCAGCTGGGGGTGGAGGTGCCCGAGGCCCAGCAGCTCCAGCGGCAGGTGGAACAGGCGCGATGGCTGGATGAGGTGAAACGCACGTTGGCTCCCTCAGCCCGAAGGGGCACCCTGGCTGTCATGCGGGGACTATTGGTTGCGGGTGCCAGTGTAGCCCCTAGCCCTGCTGTGGATAAGGCCCGGGCCGAGCTGCAAGAGCTGCTGACCATTGCTGAACGCTGGGAGGAGAAGGCCCACCTCTGCCTGGAGGCCAGGTAGGTCTAGCCCCTTACCCTCTCTGCTCTACCCCAACCTTCAAGTTTCAAGGAGAGGCTGAAGATGATTCCCATGGGTTACCTTGGGCACCAGACTCCTATGCTGGTGCATTGATTCTCCTTCCCTTTTTTGTTTTCTGTCTTTTTTTTAAACTCCATATACAATTAGAAGCAGAGATGGTCAGATAGAGAGGTATATAGAGGACTAACTCTACAGGCTGATGTGTGCACATGCACACAAGCACAGGTACCAGGCAGGTAGATAGATATCCGTGGGAAGACACCACACACGGCAATTTAATAAGCTGCACTACCAGATTAATACCTCAGGTTCTGTGTGTAGGCACTGCCAACAGGCTGACAGACTGGTAGACATGCAAAGGCATGAGGGCTCTGGCAGGAGTTGGGTGCATGTGGTCTGGAGCAAGCAATGACTGGCAGCCACGTGTAGGCAGAATACATGCAAGTAGGCCCACAGGCAGCTCCAGAGGGCTCATACAAATGAATCTGGTGGTCAGGCTGGGTTTCTGGTCTGGAAGACAACCCCCAGATTGAGGCCTCTTTTCCCCCCTACCTTTAGGCAGAAGCATCCACCAGCCACCCTGGAGGCCATAATCCATGAGGCAGAAAACATCCCTGTTCACCTGCCCAACATCCAGGCTCTCAAGGATGCTCTTGCTAAGGCCAGAGCCTGGATTGCTGATGTGGATGAGATCCAAGTAAGGACCCTGTTGCTCCCTCCCTCTCCCCGAGACCTTCAGTCCAGCTAAGAGAGATGGCATACATTGGGTTGTGCTGGGTTAGCTTGGCTTGGCTAGAGAGAGAGGAAGGGGACATGGCACATTGTGAGGAACTAAAATATGCTTGGTGAGCAGTGTGAGGAGGGATTGCAGGCCTGGCCTGAGGGAAGAGAGGATGCTGGTCAGGGTGAGTGGTGGGGGCAAGGAGGATAAAAGAGGCAAACCACAAGAAAAGAACTAGTTTGGTGGTCCTGGGGACTAACTGGATATCTGAGGGTTGAGCAAATGGATATAGGAGTTGTAGGGGAGAAGCAGGTGGGCATTCCTGCCTTAGGATGGTTCCTCTTATTCTGCCTCAGTGTTGCAAGTCCAATCCATCTTCCAGCTCAGGACCAGGAACAGAATAAAGAATAACAGTAAATGTTGGCATGTTGAATTGAGCTTTCTCTTGCCCTGTCCCAGAATGGTGACCACTACCCCTGTTTGGATGACTTGGAGGGTTTGGTGGCCGTGGGCCGGGACCTACCTGTGGGGTTGGAGGAGCTGAGACAGTTAGAGCTGCAGGTACTGACAGCACACTCCTGGAGGGAGAAGGCCTCTAAGACCTTCCTCAAGAAGAATTCATGCTACACGCTGCTGGAGGTGAGGCCTAGGACCTGACCCACAGCTTCTGCCTCTGGCCTGGCTGTCTTGAGACAGTTTATACGAGAACATGGCAATTTGGGGATGCTGGGGAGGGGAGGAAAGAGGGTGGGTGGCAGGGGAAGCCCATTATCTCCCCTCTGTCTACCTGCCTCAGGTGCTTTGCCCATGTGCAGACGCTGGCTCAGACAGCACCAAGCGCAGCCGGTGGATGGAGAAGGAGCTGGGGTTGTACAAATCAGACACAGAGCTGCTGGGGCTGTCTGCGCAGGACCTCAGGGACCCAGGCTCTGTGGTAAGGAGCTTAGGCCCAGATGGGGAGAAGAGCTTGGCCATGATATTGTATCTGAACTGGGTGGCCATGGGCAGACCATTTGCTTCCTGGGCCTCATTTCTCCTGGTTTGAGGGTGGGGCATTTATGGCAGCAGAGAAGGGAAGGGATGGACTGCTGACCTCCCTTCCCGTCCTGGGCACGGCAGATTGTGGCCTTCAAGGAGGGGGAACAGAAGGAGAAGGAGGGTATCCTGCAACTGCGCCGCATCAACTCTGCCAAGTCCAGTCCATTGACATCATCATCGACCACGGCCGCCTCTGCAACCTCCATCTGTGTGTGTGGGCAGGTGCCGACCGGGGTGGGAGCTCTGCAGTGTGACTTGTGTCAGGACTGGTTCCATGGGGGATGTGTGTCGGTACCCCGCCTCCTCAGCTCCCCGCGGCCCACTCCCACTTCATCCCCACTGCTGGCCTGGTGGGAGTGGGACACCAAATTCTTATGTCCGCTGTGCATGCGCTCACGGCGCCCACGCCTGGAGACCATCCTGGCACTGCTGGTGGCCCTGCAGAGACTGCCTGTGCGGCTGCCCGAGGGTGAGGCCCTACAGTGCCTCACAGAGAGGGCCATCAACTGGCAAGGCCGTGCCAGGCAGGCTCTGGCCTCTGAGGATGTGACTGCTATGTTGGGACGGCTGGCCGAGCTTCGCCAGCAGCTGCAGGCTGAACCCAGGCCCGAGGAGCCCCCTATCTACCCTCCAGCCCTTGCCTCTGACCCTCTCAGAGAAGGCAGTGGCAAGGATATGCCTAAGGTGAGCTGCCCAGCCCAGCTCTTGTGCTCAAATTCCTGTCCCCCTGTTTAGGCTGCAGCCCTGTCCCTGCTCTCTGACTTTCAGTCTCCTTTGGCTCAGCCTCCCTGCTCCATTCTGTATCTTAGAGATCTCTAAGCTATTCCCTGCCGGCAGCCTGTCTGCCCTCCTCCTCCAGGAGGTGCGGGCCCAAGTCTGGGATGGGGAGGTAGAACGGGACCTTCTTCAGTTACCAGTCCCCATTCTTGCTCTCCTTGGCAGGTCCAGGGGTTGCTGGAAAATGGAGACAGCATGACCAGTCCTGAGAAGGTAGCCCCGGGGGAGGGCTCAGGTAAGAGAGGTAGGTCTAGATATGGGCAAGCTGTTTATTGCTTATCACCAGACTTGACCCACATGGTCCTAGGCTCTCATGGTGGTGGGGATACAACCACGGGCAGCCTCTAACCCAGCCTGTCCCCGCAACCCCCCAGACCTGGAGCTGCTGTCCTCGCTGTTACCACAGTTGACTGGCCCTGTGTTAGAGCTGCCGGAGGCAACCCGGGGCCCCTTGGAGGAGCTCATGTTGGAGGGAGACCTGCTTGAGGTGACCCTGGATGAGAACCACAGCATCTGGCAGTTGCTGCGGGCTGGGCAGCCTCCAGACCTGGAGCGGATCCGCATACTTCTGGAGGTGAGGCAGAGATTGTGGGCAGAGAGGGCCAAGAGGTCAGGCCAAGCAGTCAAAGAGCCCAAACCTGACCAGTGGCCCACACCTCTTTCTGCCTGTGATCACAGCTGGAGAAGGCAGAGCGCCATGGGAGCCGGGCCCGGGGCCGGGCGCTGGAGAGGCGGCGGCGGCGGAAGGTGGATCGGGGTGGGGAGGGCGATGACCCAGCCCGAGAGGAGCTAGAGCCAAAGAGGGTCCGGAGCTCAGGGCCAGAGGCCGAGGAGGCCCAGGAGGAGGAAGAGCTGGAGGAGGAGACTGGGGCTGAGGTTCCCCCCCAACCCCTACCCACCTCTGGCAGTCCCAGCACCCAGGAGAACCAGAATGGCTTGGAGCCAGCGCTAGGGGCCAATTCAGGCCCCTCGGCCTCTTCTTCCACTCTGACTCCCCGGCTGCACCTGCCCTCCCCACAGCAGCCACCTCAGCAGCAGTTGTGACAGTGGCTGAGTCTGGCACAGACCCCAACGGAGACCCCCCTTGGCCTCAAGGATCCTCTTTCTGACCATCAAGCCTGCTTCTTGGGAGGTGGGCGAGTAGGGGGAATGGCCACCCCCCACCCAACCCACCCCTGAGTCCCTTGACTTTTATATTCTGATTCCAAGGTATTGTTCAGACCTCAGCTCCTGGGGGCCGGCCCCTGGAGTCCCCCTCCCTGGTAGCCTCTAACCAGCATTCCCAGACACCTGAGGCAGGTAGATGGATGAGCAGGTGGGCAGGGGGGTGGCTGGGGCCCGGCCAGCACCATTCCAGAGACAAGGCCAGTGCATTTGCAAACTAGGGGAATCTCCTTACCCCTGCCCCAGTTCCAGCCCTGGCCAGGCCAGGCTACACTAACCTCACTCCTCCCTCTTTTCCTTCCACCTTACCCCTTCACCTCCCTCTCCCTCCTCTCTCCCTTCGTCTACCCAGGAGGAGGAAATTTCATATAGTTGTGCTCACAGTTTCTTTTAAATAAATTCGGTTGGGGAAGCTGACCAGGGCACCCTGTAATCTGAAGAAAGCTTTTGGTGCTTGTCCTCACAACCACTTTTACCTTCCCTCCCTGTCCTGCCCTATCTCCTTTCCTCCTCCTGGGTTCATGTTGTAATAAAACAAGATTGTTGGTGTGTAATTAATTTGTTGAAAAGAAAAAAAAAAAAAGCAAAACAAACTTGGTCCCAACTGAAGCCTATCTTAATTTTATTTTATTATTTTCCTCTTGTTAGAAATAAAACCCTTAGCAACATTTTTTGGAAACATGTTTCTGAAGTGCATTTCTCTTTGAAGGGGGAGAACAGTAAGTACCTCCATCACCTGTCAGTGGAGCAGCTGCCGTGCTGGTAGGAGCACTAGGGCTGAAGCTGGGGAGCTTTGGGTTCTGGAACCAAGTTCTACCAGGTTCTCCATAACTGGGCAGGACATCCCCAGACCACCCATTCCACCCCAAGCCAGTTTCTCCTATCTCCCAACAGATGGCGCTGCACCTCAACTTCTTCAGCCCTTTGTCTACGCAGAGTGTAGTCCTTTTTCTTTGTGGGTTTTTTTTTTTTTTTTTTTGCTTTATTGAGGTATAATTTACACACCATAAAATTTACCTGTTTTAAATGTATAATTCAGTGATTCAGAGGGTTGTTTCTAAAGTGCATATCTGATCATGTCATTCTGCTGCTTAAAACCATTCATGGTGCTTTATTGCCCTGAAGACCAAGATTATATATATATATGCCCCTATGAATAGGAACTGAAAGCTCAGATGTGTGCTCATTTGTAACCTGAGTTCACTTTAAGAAACAGCTTTATAATTTACATACCATGCAGTTCACCTACTTAAAAGCATAGAATTCAATGACTTTTAATATATTCTGGTTGGGCAACCATTACCACAAGATTTAGAATGTTTTCATCATTCAAAGAAGAAACCACACTAGGTATCACCCAGCCCTAGGCCACCACTAATCTATATGGATTTGCCTATTTTGAACATTTTATATAAATGGAATACAATGTGTGATCTATTGTGACTGTGTTCTTTCACTTAGCATTATGGTTTCGTGCCAAGTTCACTTTGAAATGTAGATATTAATGGTGCCTTCATATTGAACAGATATTTTTCTCCTTAAGGGCCCCAAAGTGAAGGTGTTAGACTAGATCAGGGGACAAGAAGACTGACCAGCTTATATCAAATTCACAAAGGGATTGTCCTTCCAAAGGCTAAGAACTGATTTCCCCCCGAATGTTCTTGGAGTCTGCCCATGATATGAAGATAGGAAGCAAGAGCACTGAAGCTGCTCCAGTGGGGCGGCTTGCAAGTTTCCCATCATAACTGGCTCTGCACGGGTTGGTCTTCCTGAGGCAGGGGTGGGGGTTGGTGCTACATGGAGGGCTTGAAGGCCTGACCCTGGTGCCTACCTAGCAGCGTACCCCCACAATGCCCTTCGTCATCAGAATGCTCAGTGGGTTCTTTTTGTTTCACTTCCCCTTCTCAAGATATCCAGTTGATAGGAACCTAGCAATGGGTGAGGAAGCGCACTTATTCTGGCAGCTTTGGTTGGTGGGAGGGTTTAGCTTACCTCTACCTCCATTTTCCAGTCAGGAAACGGCTGTACAAATACGGGAGGTGGGAACCCCTGGGCCCAGTTGGAAAAGGCTGATCTTTCGTCTGCCCTCTTACATGGAATTGATCCCGAAAAAAGAAGACCTCAGAAGAGACCTGCATGAGAGCTGGGGCAGAGACAAAGGAACCCAGGTTCAGCATTTTACTGCCACTCCCCACTCCAAGGAAGCCCCTAGAAGTAGCCTGATAGGAGAGGGTGCCTACAGGGTATGGGCCCAGCCCTCAGCAGTTCCCAGCCTAGCCTTTCCCATCTTGGCACCACCCTTTCCTTATCCTTCACAGTGGACATGCATCCCACAATCTACAGGAAAGACCCAAGCCCCCATCTTGCAACACTTAGACCACATGACCCCTTCCAGAGCTTGTTATGGTTGTATCTCTGCCCCTCTGCCAGACACTCCCCTAGGGAGGGAGGAGTGACTGGATCGGGAGGCCCAGGAGTGGGAGATGGGGAGGAAGGAGTGGGGAAGCAAAGGGTATCTTTTCACCTCAAAAATCATTTCCCACCAGAGATACCACCTTGCTGCTGCATCCTCCCAGGTTGCCACATCTCCCAGGATGGTTCCTGAGTCTGTGGGTGATGAGGGGATGGGAAGAGACATCACTTTTAAAGACTCCCCCCACTCCTTCCTTCTACCCCAGTGCCTCTACTATACCTTATGTGGCATTTGAAACACTAGTCTCTCTCGTCCCAAAGCTCCCCACACTGGGAGCTCATGGAGGGAAGTCAGGGCCAGGCCTGAGTCCTCTATCCCCACTTCAGTCAGGAACAGAGTCTGGGCTCAGAATGGGCAGACAGGAGCAGCAGGTGGAGCCCAGCACTGTGCATGTGAATTCTATTCCCTGTGCAGTGCATAAAGTTCATTGATAAGGGTATTACCCCATGGGAATGGGGTCTGGGGCCTGAGGTCCACAGTCATTGCGGTCCTGAAGGGGCAAACAATGGCCATGCTTCCCAGAAGGCCTGAAATTGTGATGGGAAGCGATTGGGAGGTAAAGAGACAAGGCCCCTGCCCCTGGGACATCCACATTTTAAGAAAGGGAATAGGGCAGCCCCTTGTGAAGCCCCTCCTGTGTGCCAAGTTTCACATGAGACACCCAAGAAATACCCCTCAATGAACAGGCCTGGCCCAGGCATATCAGCCTGGTGGACCTGGAATTCCTACCAAAGTCTGTGCTGCATGATAGAGGTGGTCCAAAGTAATTAGTCTGCCCTCAGGGAATCGTTAATAATTACAAACCAATGTCTCTTGTTAATATAAGATGCAAAAATCCTCAACAAAATTCTAGCAAACCAAACCCAATGCCATCTTTTTTTTAAATTAGTTTCAGGCATACAGAACAAAATAGGGATAATCCCAACAAGTCTACTACACATCCAACACTGTCTATAGTAATTAGAACATTATTGACTATATTCCCCATGTGCACTACATATCCCTGTGAGTTTAAAAAAGTTACGGCTGATATTCAATATATTAGTTTCAGGTATACAGTGTAATGCTTAAGCACATATAATTTACAAAAGGATCTCCCTAATTAGTCTAGTACCCACCTGGCACTATACATAGTTATTACAACTTTATTGACTATATTCCCTATGCTGTACTTCACACCCCCATGACTGTTTTGTAACTACCAATTTGTACTTGGTAATCCCTTCAAGTTTTTCACTTTGTCCTCCAATCCCCGTCCTATTTGGTAACCATCAGTTTTGTTCCCTGTTACCTATGAGTCTTTCTGTTTATTTTCTTCAGATTCCACATATAAGAGAGATTATATGGTATTTCTCTTTCTTAGTCTCACTTATTTCATTTAGATTACTATCCCCTAGGTCCATCCATGTTGTCGCAAATGGTAAGACTTCATTCTTTGTTATGGCAGAGTAACATTCCATTGTATATATACACCACCTCTTCTTTATCCAAATTTCAGTTGATTTCATATCTTGACTATTGTAATGAGTGCTGCAGTGAACATATCTTTTTGAATGAATGTATTGAATTTCTTTGGATAAATACCCATGAGTGGAATCACTGAGTCATAAGGTAGTTCTATTTTTAAGTTTTTTAAGGAACCTCCATACTGTTTTCCAGAGTGATTGCACTAATTTGCATTCCCAATGGTGCACAAGGGTTCTCTTTTCTCCACATCCTGGCCAATATTTGTTGTTGGTCAATTTATTGATGATAGCCATTCTAACAGGAGTGAGGTGGTATCTCGAGGTTTTAATTTGCATTTCTCTAATGATTAGTAACATTATTTTTTCATATGTCTATTGGCCATCTGTATGTCCTACTTGAAGAAATGTCTATTCAGGCCCTCTCCCATATTTTAATTATTAATAGATTGTCTGTTTTGATTTTTTATATTTCTGTGTGTTTTTTATATTAATCCCTTATCAGATGCATCTTGGAGAATATTTCTTCCATTCAGTACGAAGTCTTTTCATTTTGTTGATGGTTTCCTTTGCTATGAAAAATGTTTTTAGTTTTATATAGTCCCATCTGTTTATTTTTTTCTTTTGTTTCTCTTACCTGAGGATATATATCAGTAAAAATACTACTGAGTGTAATGTCTCAGAGTTTACTGCTTATGTTTTCTTCTGGGAGTTTTATGGTTTCTGGTCTTACATTTAAGTCTTTAATCCATTTTGAGTTTATTCTTGTATATGGTGTAAGAAGGCAGTCGTTTTTTCTTTTTTCTTTCTTTTGTTACATACATTCAGTTTTCCCAGCACCATTTATTGAATAGACTGTCATTACCCCAATGTATATTCTTCCATTGTCATAGATTAAGTGACCATATAGGCATGGATTTATTTCTGTACTCTCTATTCTGTTCCATTGATCTATGTACCTGTTTTTATACCAATACCATGCTTTTTTGATTACTATGGCTTTGTAGTTTACTTTGATATCAGGTAGTGTGACATTTCCAGTCCTTCTTTCTCAAGATTACCCATGGCTATTCAGGGGCTTTTATGGTTCCATATAAATTTTACTATTAATTGTTCTAGTTCTGTGATAGGGCTTGCATTGAATCTAATAGATTTCTTTGATAGTAGGGACATTTTACTATATTAATTCTTCTTATCCATGAGTCTCCATTTATTTGAATCTTCTTTAATTTCTCTCTTCCATGTCTTACAATTTTCTGAGTATAGGTTTTTTACTTCTTTGGTTAGATGTATTCCTAGGCCTTTTATTTATTTTTTTGATACAATTTCTAAATGGGATTGTTTTCTTAATTTGTCTTTCTGATAGTTCATTATTTGTGCATAAAAATGCAACCAATGTCTAAATATTAGTTTTTTATCCTGCTTCTTTACTAAATTAATTTATCAGTTCTAATAGTTTTTTTATGGAATCTTTGGGGTTCTCTATATATAGTATCATGTCATCTGCAAATAATGACAGTTTTACTTCTTCCTTCTCAATTTGGATGCTTTTTATTTCTTTTTCTTATCTAATTGCTGTGGCTAGGACTTCCAGGGCTATGTTGAATAAAGGTGATGAAGGTGGGTATCCTTGTCTTGTTCGTTATCTTAAGGGGAATGCTTTTAGTTTTCCCCATTGAGTATGATGTTAAGCTGTGGGTTTATCATATACAGCCTTTCTTATGTTGAGATATGTTTCTTCTTTTCTCACTTTACTGAGAGTTTTTATCATAAATGGATGCTGGATTTTGTCAAATGTTTTTATGGCATCTATTGATATGATCATATGACTTTTATTTCATTGATGTGGTGTATCACATTAATTTATTTGCAGATGTTGCACCAATCTTGCATATCAGGAATAAATTCTACTTGATCACAGTGTATAATTTTTTTAATGTATTGCTGAATTCGGTTTGCTAATATTTTGTTGAGGGTTTTTGCATCTATGTTAATCAGGAATATTTATTGGCCTATAATTTTATGTTATTATTTTTGTAATATCTGTCTAGTTTTGGAATCAGGGTAATGGTAGCCTCATAGAAAGAGCTTGGGAGCCTCCCCTCCTCTTGAATTTTGTGGAATAGTTTGAGAAGAATAGGTGTTAATTCTTGTTTGAATGTTTGGTAGAATTCACCTGTGGAGCCAACTGGTCCAGGACTTTTTGTTTCTTGTGTTTGTTTGTTTGTTTTGAGAGCTTGTTTATTAATGATTCAATTTCATTAGTAATAATCGGTTGGTTCAAACTTTGTTTCTTCTTGATTCAGCCTTGGAAGATTGTGTGCTCCTAGGAATTATTACTTTTGTTTAGATTGTCCAATTTGTTGGTATACACTATTTTCTTAAATTATTTTGTATTTCTGTTGTTTCTGTTGTCACTTCTCCTTCTTAATTTCTGATACTAGTTATTTGGGTCCTCTTTATTTTTATTTATTGATTTATTTTGATGAGTCTGATTAATGGTTTATCATTTTTTTTTTTTACCTTTTCAAAGAACCACGTCTTGGTTTTATTGATCTTTTGTGTTTTTGTTTTTCTTAGCTTCTATTTTATTTTCACTCTGCTCTTTATTTATTTACTTTTTTAAGATTTATTTTTATTGTTTTTGACAGAGAGGAACAGAGACAGAGGGAGACAGAGAGAAGGGGGAGGGTCCAGAGCAGTCTCCGTAGTTGCACATAATTCGTTTTCTACATAGTTTTCATTCCACAGGTGGGCGTGGAGCTTCACAGGGCAGGTACTGGCTGGGGGCCTCCCGCATGGGAGGCATACCCTGATAAGAACTGAACTGAGGGCACACCTCAGTTCAGCATATGGATCCGCACAGGCCAGGGCCAGGATTCACTCCTCAGACCCTGGGGCTGCAAGACAAGTGCTAAACCCACTGAGCCATCCTGTATCCCCAGCATTTTATTTTCTTTCTGCTACTCACTTTGGGCTTTGTTTGCTATTCTTTTCCAGTTCCCATAGGTGTAATGTTAGATCATTTATTTCAGGTTTTTCTTGTTTCTTGAGGCCCAAGGACATGATTATACACCATGATTAAGTGGAATTTATTCCAGGAATGCAACAGTGATTCAACATCAGAAAATTGATCAAGGTTATGTAGAACAAAGGAAAAATAATCTACATGATCATCTTGATGCAGAAAAGACATTTTAGACACATCAAAGGCATAGAGCTAATAAATTCAGCAAAGTTGCAGGGTACAAGAATAACACATAAAAATCAGTTGTTTTCATACACTAGCAATGAATAATCCAAAATTCAAATTAAGAAAGTGATTCTATTTACAATGACATCTGAAAGAAATACCTAGGATTTTAATCAAGGTCAAAAACTTGTACTGTATATTAAAAACTATAACACATCAATGATAGAAATTAAAGGAGACCTAAATAAATGGAAAACTATCCTGTGTTTATGGATTGGTAGTTTTTATATTGGTAAGATGTCAATACCATTAAAGCAATCTACAGATTCAACTCAATTGCCATCAAAATTCCAAGAGCCATTTTGCAGAAGGGTAGAAATGACAACCCTCAAATACATATAAAATTGCAAGGAGGGGAAGCCGGGATGGCTCAGTGGGTTAAGCACTTGATTTGCAGCCCTAGGGACCGAGAATCAAATCCTGGCCCCGGCCCATGAAGACCCATATGTTGGACTGGGGTGTGCTTTTCATGTGGGAGGCTCCCAGTTAGGTTCTCACTCCCCTGATTTGGCCGCTGGCTTGAGGGGGAGCGCCTCCCATGCAGGAGGCTTCCAGCCCTGTTCCCACCCTGCATGGCCCCTGCGCACCTGTGTGGAACTGCTCTGGGCCCTCCCCCTTCTCTCTCTCTCTCTCTCTCTCTCTCTCTCTCTCTCTCTCTCTCTCTGTCTTTCTCTGTCTCTGTCAAAAACAATAAAATAAATCTTTTTTACAAATTGCAAGGGGCCCTGAATAACCAAAACAGTCTTGAAAAAGAAGAACAAAGTCAAATGTCTAAGTGCTTTTTCACAAGAGTGCCAAGTCCATTTAATGGGGGAAAGGATAGTCTCTTCTACAGATTGTGCTGGTACAAATAGTTTTCCACATACAAGAGAATGAAGTTAGACCCCTACCACACACCATATGTTATTAACTCAAAATCGATCAACAACCTAAATAAAAGAGCTAACCCATAAAACACTTAGAGAAAAACGGGTACATCTTCATGACCTTGGATTTGGCAACCAACACTTAAATATGACACCAAAAGCATGAGCAACAATGAAAAATAGATAGATGGGACTTCATCAAAATTAAAAACGTTTGTGCATCAAAGGACATTATCAAGAAAGTAAAAAGAACCTACAAAATGGAAGAAAATAATTGCAAGTCATATATTTGGTATGGTTTTAAAATCCAGAATATACAAAGGCTGTCTGGAAAGTATCTAACCATGTACTATGAAAATTAGAGGCATTTATGGCTGGGGTTTTTTCCAGACAGTCCTCATCTAAAGAATTCCTAAAACTTAATGACAGAAGGCCAACAACCCAATTAAAAAATGTGCAAAATACTTGAATTTCTCTAAAGAAAATATACAAATGATCAACAAACACATGAAAAATTGCTCAACATCAATAGTTATTAGGAAAATGCAAATCAAAACCACAAAGAGAGGGATGCTGGGATAGCTCAGCAGTTGAGCACTGCCTCACAATCACAAGGTCTGGGATTTGATTCCTGGCCCCGGCACATGCAAACTCATGCTGAACTGCAGCACAACTGGTAACCACTGGGATGGCATGGTGGTGAAGGTTCTTGCCCTGCATGGCCCCAAATTCACCTGCGTGGAATGAAACCATGTCACAACTAATGATGTACAACTATGGAGACTGCTCTGGTCCCTCCTCCTTCTCTCTGTCTCCTCTCTCTCTCTCTCTTTCTCTCTGTCTTTCTCACCTCTCAAACAATAAAATCTGGAAGAAAAAAATACATAAAAGGGGTAGATAATTCATTGTAGAATTGTACACCTGGAACCTATGTAACTTTGCTGACCAATGTCACCCTAGTAAATTTAATAACTACACACATACACTACAATGTGATACCACTTCACACCACTAGATGGCAATAACAACAATAACAACGGAGAGGATATGAAGAAATTGGAACCTTTGTACACTGATGGTGGGGAAGTAAAATGGTGCAGCCATTGTGTAGTAGAACATTTTGGCAGTTTCTCCAAAAGTTACAGAGAATTATTATGTGACCCAGCCATTCCGATATATCCAGGAGAAGTGAAAACAAGGACTCAAACAGATACTTGTACAGCAATGTTCATTGTAGCATTATTTACAATAGCCCAAAAGTGGAAACTACCCAAGAATTCATCAATAGATGAATAAACTGTGGTATGTACATATACTGAAATATTATTCAACCATAAAAAGGGATAAAGTTATGACATGCTACAACATAGATGAACCTTGAAAACATTATTCTAAGTGAAATAATCCAAACACAAAAGGAAAAATATTGTATGATTCCACTTAGAAGAAATATCTAGTGGAGATGCCAGGATGTTTCAGTGGGTTAAGAACTCGCTTTGCAGCCCCAGGGTCCAAGAATCGAATCCTGACCCTGGCCCATGTGGACCCATATGCTGAACTAGAGTGTGGGCTCCAGCTCAGCTCTTGCCAGGGCGAGCATCCTATGTGGGAAGCCCCCAGTTCAGCCCCCAGCTTGTGGGGGCATGCCTCCCTCCCATGTGGGAGGCCCTGTCCCAGTTCCCACCCTGTGTGGCTCCCACCCACCTGTGTGGAATGTTGTCATATCAAAAACTGATGACATACAACTACGGAGACTGCTCTGGGCCCTCCCCCTCCTCTCTGTCTCTCTGTCTCTGTCAAAAACAGTAAAATAAATCTTTACCAAAAAAAAAAGAAAAAATGTCTAGAAGAGGCAAATTTATATAGAAAGTAGGTTAGATTTATCAGGGGCTGAGAGAGGGGGACATAGGGAGTTATTAAATAATGAGTATAGTGCTTCTGTTTGATGGGATGATGACAAAGTAATGGTGCTGGTTGCACAACATTGTGATTGTAATTAATACCACTTAATTGTATACTCAAAATGGTTAAAATAAAAGTTTTATGCTATATATTTTAGCACAGTACAAAAGTTTGCCCCAATCTAAAGTTACTTCTTATTTCCCTCTGTTATCCAGAGAAGCAGTTTTTGCACATATTACAGAGGTTTCTGTCAATATAAATTAGTTACATCTTATTTTTGTGTGTATGGGGGGGACCCCAAAACCCTGTAATTTATTGATAAAAAATTGCGTATTTATTCTTACATGTCTAAACTTCAGTCATCTTTACAGTACTCTCCGTTTGATGAACACTTATCGAGATGCTTTTTCCACTGCTCAAAACAGTTTTTGAATTTGTCTATTTTGATGCCTTTTTTGTAACTCTTTCACATTGGCGAAACATTTCCCTTTGAGGCCTTTTTTTCAACTGGGTAAACAAGAAAAAAAAGACTCGGGGCAAGACAGAGTGAGTGGAGGCGGGTGAGGGACACAAGAGTTGTGCTGTTTTTGGTCAAAAGCTGTTGAACACTCAGCGTGGTGTGGGCAGGGGCTTTGTGATGCCCACGTTGTTTGTGCAAATCACCCATCATGAAATGGACAGACGCACTGAGTCTCCAGAAACAATTCACTGACGCTGAATGCAGCCTCTTCCAACAATGTCTGCTGGTACAATGATGCAGATGGGTCCACAGAACACGTGTCTAGCTGGCGAAGCCTGTACTAGAGGGGCTCACACTCCAGCTCATCCCAGTTTTACTGGGGTCCCCTCTCACAGTGTCAGTTCCTACATCTTGATATTAAAGGATAATAGTAGAATAATAAGACCTACCACAGAGGGTTATTGTGAGAATTAAAAGAGATTATATATTTGGTGTCTGGCATGAATTAAGTTCTCCATAAATGTTAACTGTTGTTACTATTGGGTATTCTCAGTCCTGGTCCTTGGGCTTGCAGAAACTGAAGGGAAACTACCTACAGCTCAGAGGAGGTAGGCAGAGCCCAGCTGCAGCCCTGGCTCTGATTTGGAGGATGTACGGGGTGCTGAGAAGGTAATGGAATACAGTAAATCTGTAATTTGGATAAATATCTAAAGAAACTATTTTTACATTTTTTAACAACATATTCCATCATCGTCTGTGAATCTACATTTTATGTAAGATTTTATGCTGAAAATGACTACAACAATTCCTGATTAGGATTTTTCATTAGCTCCTCAAAATCTTGATTGTTGCTCTTCATGAGAAATGCTTTTTATTTTTTTTCTCAAGTAGGTGATGGTAAATGGATAAGGAGAATTTATGTCATTTTATTCTCTATTAGCCAGAATTTTTATTTCATTGTTAAAATCACTTAAATCCAGTTGAATATTTTAACAGTTTTTAGATGATTATTCTTTTACTCAGGATATTCACAGATGATACTCCACTCCTTTCATTTTTTTTAATGATCCAAATTATAACACAAACATTATGAAGGAATGATTTTTAACCTCACTTTTCCAAAGTTGAATTTTTGCTTCGAATCCCCCAATCTTTGTCAATTCACATTCATCTATTTTCACATGGTCCTTCCAAATTTCAATAAAGTATATTCAGGGACCCAAAAAGTCACATAATCTTTCCACATATTTGCCAGGTGAGAATTGTTCATAGAAAAAACCTTTCAGGGGATACCAGGATAGTTTAACCGAGAGGTCTAAGGCTCGAGTCCGGGCCTGTACAAACCCACATGCTGAACTGCGGCATAACTGGTCATCACCAGATGGCAGCAAAGGTTCTCGCCTCCTCTGAGGGAGGCCCCACATCCAACTGTGCGGAATGAAACCATGTCAAAAAACTGATGATGTACAACTTACAGAGACTGCTCTGGGCCCTCCCCCTTCTCTCTGTCTGTCTCTCACACACACCTTTTCTCAAACAATAAATCTTATTAAAAAAAACATTTCAATTTGTACTTTTGCTCACAAACTTTTGAAGCTATTCTTTCTTGGATCAGCTCAGACACTTACGGAACATAAAAGAGGGTTGTTCTGATCCCTTGTCCTTACACAAAGCTGAAAACAGGTGGGAGGGTAGTGGCTTGTTTTTCATCAGATTCACCATATTAATAGTACCATTTTGTGTGAAAATCAGATCGAAAGGCAAATTTACAGAAGAGGCCACCTCAGTATATGAGTAAGACAATAAAACAATGTATTACTGGAATCTTAGGGTTTTCATAACAAACTCTAGATTCAAAGCCTTTACATCTTCCTATCACTGTGGCCTCCCTCACTACACAGACTTGTTTCAAAATATTTATAAAAATGCAATGCATGATCTTGGATGGGATCCTTTTGCTATAAATTATAGGACATTATTAGGATAAATGGTGACATTTGAATGGGATATGAGGATTAGGTGCTAGTGAAGCACCTAATTTTTGTATTGTGGCCATGTAGAAAAATGTGTTTGTAGAAAAGCACACTAAAATATTCATAAGTAATGAGGCACTAGGTTTGCAACTTGCTCTCAAATAACTGTAGGGAAAAGTCCTCTGTACTGTTCTTGCAACTTTTCTTTAATTTTGTGATAGCTTCAAAATAAAAAATTAATGAAGTATTGGCTGGGCTATTTTAATCTGGAATCATCTGCTTGGCATTGTTGTTTTTCTCAATAATTTTCCATGCCAATTAGACAATTAGGCTGAGGAATGAGGGCTTCTTGGGCACTCAAACTCAAATTTGAGGTGATCCTCATGACTACCACATTATTCATAGACAGGGAGTTGGTCTTGGAAATACGGTGACATTGCAGCTTTACTCTAAAAGGTGTCCATTATGGTATTGTGATGGCTACTTTTATGTGTCAACTTTACTGGGCCCAGATATTTGGTCAAACATTCTGGGTGTTTCTGTGTGGGTGTTCTTTTGGATGAGATTAACAAATCAGTAAACTGAGTAAAGTGGATTGCTCTCCTTAATGTGGGTGGACCTAATCCAATCGGTTGAAGGACAGAAAAGAAATAAAAAGACCCTCCTCAGAGTAAGGGAGAATTCTTTTTGTCTGACTGCCTTCAGGCTGGGACATTAGCTTTTTCCTGCTTTTGGACTCGAAATGAAACATTGGCTCTTCCTGCCTCTCCAACCTGCTGGCCTTGGACTGGAACTACACCATCAATTCCCCTGGGTCTCCCGCTTGCTGACTCTCCCTACAGATCTTGAGGCTTGTTAGTCTCCATAGTGGCATGAGTCAATTCCTTATAATAAATCTCTCTGTATATGCATACGTTCTGTTGGTTCTGTTTCTGTGGAGAATGCTGGCTAATACAGATTTGGAAATAAGTATTTGTATAAATTAAATCTATATGATCTCAAAAATGATTTTTAAAGATTTATTTTTATTGTTTTTTACAGAGAGAGAGAGATACAGAGACAGAGATAGAGAGAATGGGGAGGGCCCAGAACAGTCTCCATAGTTGCACATCATTGGTTTTTCCACATAGTTTCATTCCACAGGTGGGCGCAGGACTGCACAGGGCAGGAACTGGGCTGGGGTCTCACCCTGGTGAGAATTGAACTGGGGGCACTCCCCAGCTCAGCATATGGGTCCGCACAGGCCGGGGCTGGGATTCGATGCTCTGTCCCCGGGGCTGCAAAGTGAGTGCTTAACCCACTGAACCATCCTGGCTTCCCTCAAAAATGAGTTTTAATATTAGAATGTATTAAGAGTACTTTAAAATAAATTTCACTGAAAATTAAAAAAACACCTATGTGGTAAATAAAATATTAATTTTTGGTAAATTTTTTTTAATTGTTAAATTTACTAGGGGGACATTGATTAATAAAAATGACACAGTTTCCAGGTGTACAATTCTATATCACATTGTCTATGTACTGCATTATGTGCTCACCACCCAGAGTCAGTTCTCTTTCCATCACCGTATATTTAATGCCCCCTCCCCCACACACCCACCTCCCCCCTTACCCTCAGGTAACCACTAAACTATTGACTGTGTCCATAAGATTTTGTTTCTTTGTTACTTTCAGTTTTATATTCCACCTATTTGAAGGCAATATGGAGATTTCTCAAAAATTTAGGAGTGGAATTGCCATATGACCCAGCAATCCCTCTTCTGTGTATCTACCCCCACAAAAATTGAAAACCTTAGTCCACAAAGATATATGTAACCCGATATTCACTGCAGCACTGTTCATGGTGGCCAAGTGGAAACAACCAATGTGTCCTTTGATAGATGACTGGATAAAGAAGTTGTGGTACATTTACACAATGGAATACTACTCAGCGATAAGAAAAGATGAAATGCAGTCATTTGTGACAACATGGATGGACCTAGAGACCATCTTATTAAGTGAAATAAGTCAGACTGAAAAAATCAATTTTGGGTTAATTTGATAATAAAAATTCTAAATATTCTGAGTTTTCAAAATAAATATTACTTAAACTCATATATAAACATATGAGGGCTGTCTGGAAAAAATCCAACCATAAATGCTTCTATTTTTAATATTACATGGCTGGATACTTTCCGTACAGACCTTGTATTTTGATAATAGATTTTTTGGAGCTGCAAGAGCCTATAATCAGCCCAGTCTAATGAATGAATTTAATTAAATAATTCCACTATTATGTTTTCAATTTTTTCTAAAAAGAAATAGTAATTCAGAATGAAATTCCATCAAAAATCTGCCTATGATTAGCTGTTAATATCAAAATCCAATACATAGAGAGATGGGGAGAAAGAAAAATTGGGGGAAGAGAGTGACCGAGAGAAAGTAGATAGAAAAAACAAAGAAAGAATGGAGGAAGAGAGGGGAAATAACAACTGAGAAAATTAACAAAATCAATTAATTATGTTCCTTTTAGCAGCACCTAATAAAGGGTGTCCCAAAATTCACGCAAGATTTGAATTTTGCGTCATTTGTGCGGTAAAGTGTTGCCAATGAAAAAAAAAAAAAGACAGCGTGACAGCTGACAGTTCAGGGTTATTAAAAATGGAGCACTACATGAAAGAACAACACGTTTTCATTGTTGAGCAATGAAAATTTACAATTTTAATTATAAACCTGTGTTTTCTATCAAAATTACTTCTTGCGTGAATTTTGGAACACCCCTTAGATGCTGATTCTGGTAACAAAGCTATAACTCCAGAAACTTCTGTTATTAAAAAAAAAATTGTAACAAGAACAAATTGAACCTAGTAAAAGTTTAACTATTATATCTATGCACACAAAACCAAGTATCTTGATGAGCAGAAGCATAGTAAAAATCAGATGGGGGAAGCCGGGATGGCTCAGTGGGTTGAGCGCTCACTTTGCAGCCCTGGGGACCGAGGATCAAATCCCGGCCCGGCCTGTGAGAACCCGTATGCTGAACTGGGAGCTCCCCCAGTTCAGTTCTCTCTCTGTCTCTGTATCTCTCTCTCTCTCTGTCAAAAAAAAACCACCAATAAAATAAATAAATAAATAAATCTTAAAAAAAAAAAATCAGCTGGAGTGGACGGATTCCCACAGGAGTGCTGCATAGGGCAGTCTGCAGAGAGTGGCTCTCTACGGGAGATGTGCTTTATGTCTTTCATGTCAGCATAATCGCTGGATCTAGAACTTCACAGAGGGAACTATGTAACTACTGTGTTGTTCAAATGTCATTTCAAGATATTTTGAAATTGGTAAAAATACAGTTGTAAATTATGTTTGAGATAGTCCCAAGACATTGATTGTTATTTTAAAAATTACAGCACGCCATAGCTCTCACACCTGTAACCCATTTGCAGTGCTTTAGAGTACCTGGGCCTCTGGGTTGGGAAACTCCACTTTAACAAGGGCAGGCTTGTATTTTTGCCCTTTGGGAGCTTCTACTTTGAAGATATGTACATTTCGGGTTTTGCCTTTTCTTTTTGGTCTTAAAGTTGTGATGAACACCCTTATATCTGTGTCTTTCCCTGAGATTTAGTATACCCAGGGGCCTATTTCGTTTGACAAGTTACTGCCAGGCTCTAACTGGCCTACAGCATATTACTGTCTAATTTGTCAGGACTGGTTCTACCTGATATGTTAGTAGACATGGGGGTTAGGCAAGAAGGCACGTCCACAGTACTAGGGAACCATTTTGCAAGATAAGGGATCATTGGCTTGATCTTGATTTAAAATGCATCAAACAACCCATCTGATGAGGTTAACTGAGCATGGGGAGACAGGGTAGAATACCTGGCCTTGGCCTTCATGTGAAGGGGAAAAAGTCCATTTGCTCATCAATGGAGATTAGACTGGTTAGGATTGGGGGGCAGACGGAGGCAAAGTATGCCTAGGGGTGATCTGAGTAAACTCAGTGTAACCCCGGATTCTTTTCCAGGCTGAAAATGGCTGAAGTTTACTCAAGAACTCATTCTTCCAACAGCCAGGGTTTTGTTTCTTGTTTTTAAACTATAGGGGCAATTTCCAAGACACAGTCCCACACAGGACGGCACTTCTGAGATAGAGGGCTTGGCCTTTTGCTGTTGCAGAAACACCAGTTTAGTCTGCTTTGTCTGCTGTTCTTGTGTTTCATTGTGCAATGGGCTGCATGTGGAATTCTTCAGGAAAATTGAGCAGCCCACAGATGAAACTTGGAATAAAGTTTCCCCCTTGGAAAACCTTCTATAGCAACCATTTACTCAATTATAGTAACCTTTTGGGTATTCATGTGATTTGGCTTTGCACCTATTGGTTTTGGACCAATCAGATTTAATAAGGCCCAGCTTCTTTATCACATTCAATATTCAGGTACAGAGGATAGAGAAAATTGTACTCTATGGTCATATCACATCTTCTTTGATTAGAAGAATGTATAAATTTTTATTTTATTCATTCATGCATTCCATTTTCTCCTTACTTTCCACTCCCATTTCCAACCTTCTCCCTCCATAGGTAGATATTCTTATGTGTTTATTGTGATTCTCTTTCACTATATGTGGTCTGTCAGGTGTAAAGATTATTGGTTTTGAAGACTGTATTTCTTTAAAATTTTTAAATGCATTCAACATACAGAAAAACTTCTAAAACATGTACAATTTGAAGAATAATAAAATGCCCATATGCTCAGCAACCAGGTTAAGAACTAGAGTGTTAATAGTGTTTTAGAAGCCTCCTGTGTATCCCTTCACATACCTCCTTCCCCTGCCCCAGAGGAAACCATTTATCCTTTGATGTTCTCATTCTTTTGCTTTTTTTTTTTTTTTGAAAGTTTTGCCTCTTGTGTATGTACCCTGAACAATATGTTTTGTTTTGAAAACCCAAGTGGCAAGCACACAGCTTGCTATTTACTGGTTACTGTTAGGTGAAGATGTCCAGGAGAAGATGAGTTGAACAGAGTCTGTCAGTCTGGCTTCAGCTTCCCTAAGACTTTACAAGAGCTGCTTCTGGGGAAGTCGTTGGGTGAGGTCACCCAGGAGTCCAGGGCAATGAACACACAGCTCACCATAGTCAGGGCCCCGGTTGGGCTGTTGTGTGGACCAGAAATGAGTTATCTGGTAACAATATGGTTTGACGGGGACTGGGTCTCCCGACTTCTCTATTTTTAATCTTCTCATACATGCCCCACCCCCAGGAGTAGATGACAGCAGGGAACTTCTGCGGGGAGGAACACGTGTCCACACCGGAGCAGGCTGCGCGGCATGTTTGGAGGGAGGGCATGCAGGAGCTTCAGCAGTGCATGATCAAGGTTGGCCAAGTGCAGATACTCTGAGGCAGGTGCACCTGGGCATTCTGTCCTCAGGTTACTAGAGGACAGGTGGGGCTGTTTCCTCCTTAGTGAAGAGCAGATACTAAAGGATGAATACCAAGAACAGTGGTTCACATAAGACAAGGAAATATACATTTTTTTCTTTCTTCTTTTCTTTTTTTGTTTATTCCCTATAATCCACACATTCATTCCACCCCAAACCCTGCCATGTAGGCATCTCTTGAATGTGTTTAACCTATACCCTTTTGCGTGAGTTCTTGTAAGATGCATATTTGGTGCACATGTGCATGCATGTTTAACTTCTGTGAAGTTTATTCTTATGTGGCTTATTTTGTTTGCTCAGTGCTATGTGCTGCATATCATCAGTGTTGCCCTGTGTACATCTAAATCATTGGTCTAAGTACTGAAAGGCTGACTATGGAGTGCATCCCTCATTATGTCCCTGGTGAGGGGCACCCAAAATGCTTCCAACTCCCCACTGTTGCAAACCACACTATAGTGAACATTCTCCTACATGACCCTTTCTGGATCTGTGTGAGAATTTCTTCAGAGGGCCCATGGTGATACTGAGTTTGACTATGTATCCACATTCATCTCTGGGATCTCTGGGATGGCTGCCAAAGTCCCCACTATCATGAGAAGTGCATGAGGCTGCCTATGCCCCACATTCCCACTACAGGATTTGACATGATTCAACTTTTTGCAGACCTGCTTATGGATTCCCCCCACCCACCCCCAACACACTGTTTTTCCTTTCTATGTGGATTGCACTGAGAGTCTTGATTCTGCGAGAAGGCTGGAGCCTAACCAGGGCTTCTGTACTCTGTATCAGATACTATTGTATTTCCATACAAATTTTAGAGTCAGTTTGTCAGATTTTGGGGGTGTTATTATAATTGGAATTTTAAATTTTTCTATGTCCAATTTTTCATTGCTATATACAATTGCTTTGTGTATATAGATTTTGTACCTTGCACCTTGTTAGATTTACTTATTAGTCTTGGTAGTGATTTTTGTTGTTTTTTGGTAGATTTCATTGGATTTTCTACATAGACCATTATATCACCTTCAAATAAAGTTTTACTTCCTCCTTTCCAATCTAAATGCCTTTTATTCTTTTTCTTGCCTGATTGCACTGGCAAGAACCTCCAGTACAATGTTAAATAGAAGTAGTGAGAGTAGACAGTCCTGTCTTGTTTCTGATCTTGGGGAGAAACATTCAGTCCTTCACCAACCAAAATGATGTTTGCTGTGGGGTTTTTGTAGATGTCTTCTATCAGGTTGAGGAAGTTCCCTTCTATTCCAAGTTGACCAAGAGGTTCTTTTCTTTTTAAAATCAGTAACAGGTATTGAATTTTGCCAAATACTTTTCTGCATTTGTTACAATGATCACATGGGTTTTTTGTTTGTTTGTTTGTTTGTTGACATAGTGAATTGCATTGACTCATTTTCTAATGTTAAACCAATCCTGTGTTCCTTAGATAAACCCCCCTTGGTTGTGATATCTTTTTTTTTTTTTTTTATCTTTTCACATTTATAGAGAGAAATTATCTTTTTGTCTTCAGTGCATATTTATTTCTATTTTACTTTTTGACAGATAGAGAGAGAGACAGAGACGGAGACAGTTAGAGAACCGAACTGTGGGAACTCCCCAGTTCAGCACGTGGGTCCTGCCTGGGCCGGAGCCGGGACTCGATCCTCGGTCCTCATGGCCTCAAAGCGAGCGCTCAACCCGCTGAGCCGTCCTGGCTTTCCCTGGTTGTGATATCTTATCCTTTAAATATATTGTTACATTTGATTTGATAAAACGAAAAAAAAAATTGGGGTTGGGGGAGCTGGGATGGCTCAGCGGGTCAAGCACTCGCTTTGCAGCTTTGGAGTCCAAGGGTCAAATCCTGGCCCCGGCCCATGCGGACCCACATGCTGAACTGGGGCGAGCTTCCCATGCGGGAGAGGCCCCTGACCTGGTTCCCACCCTGCGCAGTCCCACGCCCACCTGTGTGGAGTGAAACTATGTCAGAAATGGATGACATGCAGCTATGGAGACTGCTCTGGGCCCTCCCCCTTCTCTCTGTCAAAAATAATAAAATAAATCTTAAAAAAAAAAGATTAGTTTAATACATGATTCTGTTATTATATTATAAATTTTTTTTAATTTGCATTTCTTAAATATATTTTTATTTATTTATTTATTTTTGACAGGGAGAGAGAGAGATACAGAGACAGAGACAGAGAGAGAACTAAACTGGGGGAGCTCCCAGCTCAGCATATGGTTCTGCATGGGCCGGGGCCGGGACTCGATCCCTGGTCCCCAGGGCCGCAAAGTGAGCGCTCAACCCACTGAGCCATCCCAGCTTCCCCAATTTGCATTTCTTGAACTTTCACTTTTGACACTATTTCTTCCAATTTACCTCTTCACTGACCACTATTTTCAGTATGATCCACTACTCCCTATCCTTTAAATTGTGTCTGATAGTGACTGAAGCTGGGATTTACCCCAGACTCAGAGAGGACCTAAGGGAATTTACAATGGAGACTGAAAGCATTTTTGATGTGGTCAGTTCTACCTGTGAGAGTGTGAATAAACTGGCTGCAGCCTGGCCCCTCAATAGATGTATGTACCCAACCTGAAGAGTCATCACATGCTTTAAAGTTATTTAGTACCTGACAGGTTTGTTGTGAAGAGAAAAGCATGACTAACAGCTTAGGAACTCGCTTACCCTAGATTAATCCCTCACTGTCACCGCTCTCCCATTTGGTAGTGCTCTGCTCCAATGAGGAAACAGCTAACAACAGTCACCTCTCAAGAGGGGCCCACCCTTAAACACTACATCATGTTTTCCCACTGAAGAACCCTATCCCATTCTGACTACCTAATGAACTTGATATTCCACAGCCTAAGTTGTCCAAATAATTGCTTCAGACTCTTGACCTTGTGTGTTTTGTGAATGGCTTTTGTGGGGGAATACACAAGGTAGGATATACTTACTCTGTGTGTTCCTGATGGCACCACAGAAACTCTTCTTCTGGAGAAGCCAGGATGGCTCAGTGGGTTAAGCGCTTGCTTTGCAGCTCTGGGGACCAAGGATCGAATCCCGGCCCTGGCCTGTGCGGCCCCATACGCTGAACTGGGGTGTGCTTCCCATGCGGGAGGCCCCCAGCCTAGTTCCAGCCCTGCGAGGCCCCCACCCACCTGTGTGGAATGAAACCATGTCGAAAACGGATGAAGTTCAACTAAGGAGACTGCTCTGGGCCCTCCCCCTTCTCTCTGTCTCTGTCAAAAACAATAAAATAAATCTTAAAAAAAAAGACAGAAAGAAAGAAAGAAACTCTTATTCTCTCTTCAATCCCCAGTACAAAAATAATGGAAATAACAGCAGATACATATAGAGTGTTTACTATGTGCCAGACATTACTCTAAACATTATATATATATATATATATATATATATATATATATATATTCATTTAATCCCTTCTATCACCCTATGAAGTAAGTACTATTACTACTGCCATTTTTACAGAAGCTGAAACTAAAGAATGTAGAGGTTAAGTAACTTGCTCAGCTATGAAATGGAAGATCTGAGATTTGAACCCAAGCAGTTGGGCTCCAGAGACCATGCTGTCAAGTGACGCAACTGTGGCCCTGACCCACACCTGTACACTAACAGAGGGGCTCCTTCCAGGCCGCACCTCTACTATCTATATAAACTCTAAGGATTCAGAATATGTCATGTCTTTGGTATCTGTGGTGCCTCTGGCCAAATCTGGCAACAGTGAGAGTTTCTCACTTATGTTGACACCCAAATATACATATTCAGAAATAAAAACTATGCAGGGAAAAGAACACTTTAAAAAGACACTATTATTTAATGTCCTCAGAGTGACCAAAAAATTTCATTCATGAAGCAAGATCAGGAAGCTATAAAAAGGGACATTCAGAGAACAAAAAAAAAAACAAAACAAAAAAGCTCTTATTAGAGTCAAGCAATAATCAAAGGATCTTCAAAGCAGCTAGAAAAAAAGAACATCTATAAAAATAACAATTAGACAACATGAGATCTCTCAACAACAATAGTGGAAACCAGAAGACAGTGCTATATCTTCTAAGTGTTAAGAGAAATAAAAGGTAATTTAGAATTGAATACCCAGCAAACTTATTTTTCAAGAAGAATAAAGTAAAATAAAGGCATTTATAGATAAGTAGAGATAAAGACAGTTTCCTGCCCTAAAGGATCTTTTAATGTATGTATTTCAAGA
Source organism: Craseonycteris thonglongyai (assembly GCA_004027555.1). Classification (NCBI taxonomy): domain Eukaryota; kingdom Metazoa; phylum Chordata; class Mammalia; order Chiroptera; family Craseonycteridae; genus Craseonycteris; species Craseonycteris thonglongyai. Next base: position 1,403 of record PVKE010007136.1, on the reverse strand, counting down.
AGATAGAAAATTATCCCCCAAAATGAGGTCTGAGGTATAAGAAGGAAGGTGAGCAAATAAAATACTAAACAAGTATTTAAATCTAAACACTGTCTGCATAAATTAATATTGTTAATGTCTATTTTGTATGTATGATAATGACTTTCTTAGGAAAGAAAGAACTAAAATAGTAGACAACAATAACATGGAAATTGGGAGACAATGTTTTATAAAGTCCTTATATTGTTTATTGTAGGGGATTATAATGTTTAACTTTAGACTTTAGGTTAAGTATGAATGGGAAAGGGGTCAGCCCCTGGAAATGGGGTATCTGGAGAGGGCAGGCTGGAGAGGGACCTGGGGCCTGTGAAGGTGCCCACCTTGCGCATTATACACTGTTCTAATAACACAACTCCAAGGTAGGCACATTAACCTTATTTTACAAGTGTTAAAACTAAAGCTAAAAAAATGGTTAGGAAACATTGACCACGGTTACAATGCTAGAAAGTAGTGGAACTGCCATCCAAATTGAGATTGGTCTGTACCTATAGTTCATGTTAACCACTATGCTGCTCTCACTTTAATAGTGATGGTAGTAAGTGTTCAGTAAATGGTGACCAGGTGTCAGGTGCTTTACAAATACTCTAACACTCACAACTGTCCAAGTGGGTATTAGACTCATTTTACTGATGAGAAAACTGATGCTTAGAGAGGACAGGTGTAAGGTTACAGAGCCACACCATGGGGTACCATGCTTTGAAACCCATTTGTCTCTATAGCCTACTTGTCCTAGATTATTATGGGTGTGAATGAAGTCCAAGAGGAGATGAACCCCAGTGTCTTAGCACAAGATGGGCAGGTTCTACCCATTCCTTGAAAGATGGGGTTCTCTACAGCATGGCTGGTGTCAGGAGTCAGAGAAACATCAGTCTACAAGGAGATCTTCACACACAGGGGTGAGGGAGACTCCATAACCTCCAGTGCAGTGGGAATGACCCTAAATCCAGGGAGGTCTGAAGGAATCAGGTCACATAAACACCATGGTACAAATAAGGAAGTCAGAGACACTGGAAGACGGTGTAGACAAGCTCATGAACAGTCATGTCCAACCAACTTTTTATTATCTTTTTGAATAATTAACAGATTAGCATGTTAGGGGAGGCCACAAAATCCTCTGGATCTCCTAGGAAGATCTCATAGAAAGACAGGTGAACAGTAAGTGTAGTTAGGTAAATTGGTGCACCACTTTCTATTTCTCATCTTTGTGTCTTTGCTCATGCTGTCGCCATTACCTAGACTGCCATCCTTTCCCCTCACCAGTCATGCGGAAGACTCCTACTCACCTTTTAAGACTTAATTCATATGCCATCTCTTCTAAAAAACCTTCTCTGGCACCCTAAGCTGGGTTGTGTGTTCCTTAGGGG
>PVKE010007135.1:0-51752 GCA_004027555.1 Craseonycteris thonglongyai | reverse complement strand
AGCCGCCACCAGGCCTCTGACGCCGGGCTCAGGCAGCGTCAGGAGGCCCGCAAGAGACTCCTGGAGGCAAAGCGGGCAGCTGCCAGGAGGCCAAACGTAGCCCCCAAGACCCCAAGCAGCCCCGCGCTATAGTGTCCTGAAGCCCAGACCCGGCTCTAAGACCACGAACCAAATAATTTTAGAACAACTTGAAACACCACACACACAATGCAAACTGTACAAAAACATTAACAAGTTTGATATGGGTTAATCTTAGGGTGACCAGATGTCCCACTTTTGGCGGGACAGTCCCGATTTTTAACAATTTGTCCCGTGTCCTGTGGCGTTTTAAAAAAGTCCCGATTTTTGGAAAGAATGCATGACAAGCTAGGGAACGGCGGGTGATAGACCAAATTTTTAATCAAGAACCCCCTCACCCCAGTCAATGGTGTCTCGCTTTACCAATGTTAAAATCTGGTCACCTTATTCTACCTGGAGACCCTGAGCCAACTTCAAATGGACTCATGCAATGGCTCACAATGAGGCATTTTTGGGTCCTGCCCAGCTTTGGTTATGAAGACCATGCAAAAAAGTCAACAAAAACACAGAAGTATGACAAAGGTTTGCAAGGATAAACCAATAAGGCACCAAGAAAAATTATTTTCACCTAATTTAGACAACTTCAAAATGGGATGAGAAAATAATATCAACTGAAAAGACTTCTCAAGGTCACGTGAGCTGATTCCCTGAGAAGCCACATTAGTTCTTCTACACAACCGTACACATCTCTGCCTCCTAATCCACAAGGGCACTGCTCACAATGGAACGGTGACAGAAAAACGGGGCTGGACATATTATAGGCCTCATCGTATCTCTAGCCTGTGGTTCATATCGCTAGAAAATCACTGCCAGGTAGTCTTGGCAGGTTCAGGACCCATGGTGTCGGCCCAACAAGCAGCTGTGTTCTGAGAGAACAATGCCCTGGCCTAAAACCTGCGGTTACTATGCAACAGACAACTGAGTTTAAAAGAAACCAGGATATTCCTTATTCCTGGGTTGGATTTGCTAAAGCCCGATGGAGCTGTCACTTACTTGCTCTCTTTCCCTTAGATCTTGCTACCTGTACACCTACTACTGCATGTCTCCTACATTTAATCATTGAACCCTAGGACATCAGATTCTGGTCAAGATCAAAATAAATTCTAGGAACAAACTTCCAATGTGTGAACCATAGAAATAGAATTTTGGTCAACTTAAGATAACATCTTGGCCTCAGTTGAGCTTTAGCTCTGGACTCATGAAAGTGGAACAACCCATGAACCACATCCCCTGAGAACTGGACTGAACAGTGTCAGGACTGACACGAGGACCTGAAGTCATGATCATTTGCTCCCGGCCTTAGCCCCGGCCAACCAGGAGAGCCCCAAACCCCAACTCCCTAGTAACCGTGACTGCTGATTTTTCCATAGAATGTCCCCTGCCCCCTCTGCAGGAATGCCAAGGTTTTCCTGTAAAAATCCCTAACTGGACTGCAAATGTGGAGGCAGCTCTTGAGAGTGGAAACCCACTGCCTCCTCAGGTCACTGGTGTGCTGACAATAAACGCTTATTCTGTATCCCAACACCTGTGTCTGTGAATTGGCTCAAGGGCACAGTCAGCAGCAGGCAGGACTCGGTTGCCCTCAGGTAACACAAGGAACCACCAGGAAGCTGCACAGGTGACACTGGGTTGGTCCCTATATCTTGTCCACCTTCACAGAACCGGCTGTAAAAAATGTTACTAACTCACCCCACAACCTTGCATTTTATAATCCCTTTCAAGTGCGTTACCTGTTTACATATTGAAGATGCAAATCGGAGGAAATCCTGTGTGGAATGGAAATAGGGAGTGACCAGACACTGCAAGCTTGTGTCCCCTGGGTGGGCCGTGGGCTGCTGGATATTAGTAAGACCACAGAGGCAGGTGGGCTTTCTCTCTGAGGGAACAGAGGAAGAGCAGGTGTGAGACCAGACAGTGAACATGATGAGGTAGCTCTGAAAGTAGGCCCCCAAACAGCATTACCTATTTTTTGTCTCCTTGGCTCAGTATCCTTTTATTTAACTGTCTCATATTCTAACCTAAATTAGTGTTTCTTTTTAGCTTTGACATGTTGCCAAAGTGAAAAAATAATTTTTTGAAATGAAGAATGAAACCACTTTCATCTACTCACCCCACCACTTTTAGATACACTGCACCATCTCAGATTCCTCCACAAAGAAAATGACAGAATGGGGACAACCTACATAAGGCACAGTGACTGAAGGCAGCACAACAATCTATGTACATTTGGGGAACTTACACTAAATGAGGGAAGAGGTTGGAGTTATCAGAAAAGATCCTCTTTTGAAAATCAGGAGAAGATTTGGTGCTCAGACAGGGGAACTAATCAAGGTTCTAAGAAGCCTCTGAATAAGGAATCATATGTGAAACAAGTTCTCTATGCTCTGTGCATTGGATTTTGTTGAATCCACTGAAATTTTACTTTTGATTCTGAGGATGAGGTAAACAGCAGTGCATTTTTATAACCGTAAAGTTTTTGAGAATTCTTAAAACTATAATATCAAGCTTCTCCCCACAGCAGTCTTAAATTCATTATGGGAACTGTGCATTGTTTACTTACTATCCATGAAGTAAAAATTGATCTGGGCTTAAATCTTACTTTTCCCACTTTGGTATAAATGAAGCACCAATGGACTAGACATATTTTCCTTCTGAGGCATTTTACAATTTCAATGGCTTGTCCCATTTTATTGTCCTAAATTTAGTCCCCACTCAACCCTGCTCACTGGTATTTTGCTGGACACAGCACTGTCAGGTCTTCCCCAGTAATGGCCTCACACTCTTCATGAATGAATAGTTAAACAGGAAAACAAACAACTTTCTAATAGTAAAGTAACGTATATGTATTTATCAATATACAGGCTTTCATGTATGAAGAAACGAATATTTAAGCAGATGAGAAAAGTACACAATTTTCTAACAGCAAAGTGTGTGTGTGTGTGTGCATCAATATATAAGCTTTGTCAGATAGGAAAAGAAAAATGTACTATGATCGGGATGAGGGAATCAGCGTTACTCCTGGGATAACCGTTAACTGATCCATATTTTAAAAGCTTATGCAAGTGTGTTACAGGTCTCACTTGTTCTCGAGACTGCAGACAGCCATGTCTTGCTGCTTTTGGAATATCTGGCCAAGTCCAGGGTCACTTCTTTTCCCTCACGGCTGCCAATGCTTGTTCACAGGTGAACAGCTTCCCTCCCCCACTTCAAGCACCTCATTCAATGGTGGGTGTGGTTTCCAATCACAGCTCTCCAGGAGAGGAATAAGAAAAGCGGAAAGACTGTTTCATGTGATAAAGGAAGTGGGGTGGGGGTAGAGCAGGCACTTGGTGAAAATTTACTTAATTACAAGGGGTATGTCCATTTTAGTGCACAAATCTACAAAGTAGCCCAAAACTCAAACCAGACACTATAATGCTACCTCTAACTCAGTGGTTCTCAATCTTTTTCCACTTGTGTACCCTCTTTTAAACCCAATTCTATAAATTGTACCCCTTGTTTTTAAAAAACAGCTGTTTTTAAATACTGACACTTTTGTACAATGCTTATCTTAATGTAAAATAGTGGAAATGAGGTAATAAGTTAGGAAAGAAAAGTTACTACACTAAAAGTACAAACCACATATTTAACTTTATAAGATTAATAACAGTTAAATATTGATAATGATGATTAAGTATTTAACAAACTTTTAATTTATTATTGATAATATTTATTTGTGTTACTGAAAAGTCTAATTGTTATGCAGATCACTGGCTGATTGCAGCATTGTTAGTGAGATCATGAGGTTGTTTTGATGCACTTAGTTTCTTTAAATCAGGCTCAAAAGATGCAAGAGACAGTCTTAAACCCCAACTTGCATTAAGTTTGTTGTACTTTTTATGAAGGTAAAAGAAGAAAAAATTTTCTCCACTAGTTCAGTATTAGTAAATGGCAAGAGGTATTTGAGTGCCTTCTCACTGAGCTGTTCTTATTCCTCACTGACATGTACGCAGAAGGTAATAAGATGCTTTGTTTTAAAATCAGAATTTAAAGAAAAATCAGTTGAAAGTTTGATTAACTGCTCTTTTTCATTGATTGATAGTTTCACATCTCTGAAGAATTCTTCATTGAAGAGATCTGCAATCCAGTTGTTTTGTTTTCCACATTGAGGAAATACTTATAAAAGGACGCTTTAAGGCCTTCCAAGTGACTTACAAAATTCTCTTTCATGTTTTGGGATTGGTGCAAGTCATTCTCACATAAGAAGTTGTTCAGAATTTCAAAAACTTCAGGCTGACCTCTTTCAAAACATGCTTTCTAAAAGTCCACTTTTTTTTTTTACTATAAAAATTTACATTCATTATTTATTTATTTATTGTATATCATTGTAATTTGAATTTGAATTTCTCTGCTGACTAGTAAAAAAGATATTTACAAACTCTTGATACAACACTTTTTTGCCAAATATAGACATTTTGAATATTTCACTCCAAAGCTGTTGTTATCTTTCATTTTCATTTGTTGTTTAAATTATTTTTAATTACATTTCACATACACTATTATATTGGTTTCAGGTGTATAGCATAGTGGTATACATTTATATAACGTATAAAAACCTCATTCAGATATATCTGGTTCCCATCTGACACCGTCTATATGTATTACATTTTTATTTGTTGTATGCCCTATGCTGCACTTTACATGTGACTATTTAGTGACTATAGATTTGCGCTTCTTGGTTGCTTCCCCTTTTTCACCCACCCCTCCAGCTCTCCTCCCATCATCCCCACAAATCTACTACCCATCTGACATCAAATATAATCATTCCAATGTTATTGACCATATTCCTATGCTATGCTCTACATCCTCATAATTATTCCTTTGTAACAACCAAACTGAACCTCCCGTTCCCCTCCTTCCCTCTCTTCCCTTCTGAAAACAAAATGAATGTTCTCTATATTTGTGAATCTGTTCTTGTTTTACTTGTTAATTTTCTTCTTTGAATTTTACCGATAAGCAAAGTGAAGTTGCATCTGTCTTCCCCTGTCACTCCACTCAGGGCAATACCTTCTATGTCTCTCGATTTAAACCGCTAATCTGTATAACTAGAAAGCAACTGTTGATAGACATGTAGCCTTTACCCTTCCATCATTTAAATTTTTTACTTTTTTGCTCTCTTAAAGAAGTCTAACATTCCTTGTAGTATTGGTTTGGTGGTGATGAACTCCATCAGCTTTTTCTTGTCTGGGAAGCTCTTTATCTGTCCTTCAATTTTGAATGATAGCCTTGATGGATACATTAATCTTGGTTATAGATCCTTGGTTTTCATCACGTTGAATATTTTCTGCCAATCCTTTCTGGCCTACAGAGTTTCTGACAAGAAATCAGCTGACAGTTGTATGGATGCTCCCTTACACTACTTGCATTTCTCTTGCTCCTTTCAGAATTTTCTCTTTGTTTTTAACTTTTGCCATTTTAATTATGATATGCCTCAGGATGGGCCTGTTTTGATTCATCTTGCATGGGACTCTCTATGCTTCTTGAGTCTGTATGTCTATTTCCTTTGCCAGGTTAGGTAACAATTCAGTCACTATTTCTTTAAGTTCTCTATTCCTTGTTTTTCTGCTCTTTCTGGTACTCCTATGATATGAATGTTGTTACACCTGTTGCTGTCCCAGAGGAATCTTACACTACCATCATTGGGGGGGGATTATTTTTTCATGTTGTTCTGATGGGGTATTTTCTGTTACCTTATCTTCAATATCGCTGATTCGCATCATTGCTTGATTTAGTCTGAATATCCTTTCTATTTTATTCTTCATTTCCTTTATTGTAATATTCAGCTCTGTCTGGTCCTTCTATATTAGCTCTATGTCCTTTTTTATGTTTGCTATCTCTTCATTAAAATTTTCATTAAGTTGCTTGAGCATCATTGTAATCATTGCATTGAGCTGTCACTGAAGATTTATTTGCATGCCACCATCCCATATTCTGGTGATGCATTTCTTTGAGTCTGGGACTCACTGCTACTGCTAGGCAGAGGTGGTGAGGGCAGAGGTCTGGCAGGTGGTGGGCAATCAGTGCCTTTGTTTTCTACCTGGTACTGACAGAAGTGCATAGGCAGTGCCAGCATACACTTTTCTGTATTCTGTTTGCCCCGAGGTCTCTGCCCTGCATTTTGGGAAAACCTGTCTTGAATGCTAATCCCATAGACAGGACAGCTCATGGCCAGAGAAGTGTGTCTGCAGCCTGTGTTTCTTTTTCTTTCGCAGCAGGAGAGGGGTCATGCTGTGGCTTCTCACCACCCCTTCTCATTTCCCCTCCTCTAAGAATTGGAGTGAATTTGGTCTCGCAGCTCACGTGTCTGCACCTCATAGGGTCAGGGTGAGGTCTGGTTGCAGCATCTCACAGCCCCAGCCTCTGGGCCTCCTCTTCTCTGTCCTGCAGATCGAGTGAGGTCTCCCAACTGCAGAGTTACAAACAGAGATCTGCTAGAGGCCTGCATCTCTGCACTTCCTCTCTATTTCCTCCTCCGATTACCCACTCTTTGCCCACCTGCAGGTACTTCTGTGTGACGAGCGAGTCTCCTAGCTGTGTTTGTGTGTTGTGTAGGGAATCCACTGTTGAATTACAGATATTCTGTTTGCTGGAATCTGCAGGGGAGTTTTTCCAGAGTCTCTCTCTTGCCGCCATCTTGTTCTCTTTCTCCAAAAGTCCAGTTTTTTAATCACTGACTCAAATTTGTTGGATACTTTTTTATTTTATTTTATTGTTTTTTGACAGAGACTGAGAGAGACAGAGAGAGACAGAGAGAAGGAGGAGGGTCCAGAACAGTCTCCATAGTTGTATGTCATCAGTTTTCAATTTGGTTTCTTTCCACACAGGTGGGTGGGGGGCCGTCCTGGGCAGGAACTGGGCTGGGGGCCTCCTGCATGGGAGGCATGCCCCCTTGATCCAGGGGCAGAACCAGGGAATGAGAACCAAACTGGGGGCTTCCCGCATTGGAAGCACAGCCCAGTTCAGCATGTGGGTCCACATGGGCTGGGGCCAGGATTCGATCCTCGGTCCCCAGGGTTGCAAAGCAAGCACTGAACCTGCTGAGCCATCTTGGCTTCCCCTGTTCATTTCTTCACACAGCAAGCACTTTCAACAATCTGGGATTTTGTAGTTGTGACTTAGTAAACTTCACAACTATAACCTCATCAAAAACATCTTTCAGTTCACTAGGAAGAGGCTTGGATGCAAGACTTTGTCTATGAATGCAGCAATGACTCTACGGTACCTGGGAAGCTACTTCTGTAATTCAGCTGCATAGGCCTATAAAACAACCTGACATAGGCTTTCCTCTGTCAGTGCATACACCACAACAATTTGACCAACTAATGTCCTTTTCAATGAAATAACCATTGACTGCATTAAAAACAGCTTCGCCTGTGGTATGCTCTGTCAATGGGTAACAAAGCAACAGGGTTTTGTCAATTTCATTTCTTACCAAATATCTCGTGATGACGAACAAAATAAATAAATTAGCAGTACCTACATTTTCATCGACCTGGATGGAAAAGAATTTACCTTTTCTAATTCTATCTACTACTACAGCTTCAACATCATCAGACATTTCCTGAATTCAACAAGACACTGTAGTGTTTGAAAAAAGATGTTATTGGTTTTGCAGACTTTGTCTTCCCCAAACATACAAAAAAAAAAATGGTATCCTTAATACCAGGAAAAATTAAATCTTCAGCTATGATGTAGTTTTTACCACATTTAGCTATGTGATAAGCAATATGGGATGAAGCCTCAACTGTATTCTCATTGTCTTTCTTTCCTGACATGTATGAAGTAACAGTTGGATGCTTATCTAAGCACAAAAAATCATATGTTTGTTTGTTTTTATACATAGGATGTTCAGTTTCTAAATGTCACATGAGTAGAAAGGGTTTCACGCAACCATTGGCTAATATTTCCCAACACACAATACACAAAGGCTTAGGACAGTCATCAGCTCCTACAAATGAAAATTCATAATTATTATACTCTTCAGAGTATTTCCTTTTCTTCTGTGTAGTATCTGAGCCACACACCTTTATAGTATCTCCCTGTGTGGGTATAGTATACTCGTAGCTGTGGACAGGTGTTGAGAAGTACTTGGTGACAGGTTATAATCCATACCAAGTTCTGATTTTTTAACCATTCTTATTTTCAACCACTGATCCATAACTAACACACTTAAAAATCACTCACAATAATAACTGAAACTATGTTAAACATTAAATAAAAGACTTGAAAAGAATCATGATTATGGGAAAGCTGGGATGGCTCAACGGGGAAAGCACTCACTTTGCAGTCCTGGAGACTGAGGATCAAATCCCGGCCCTGGCCCATGCAGACCCATATGCTGAACTTGGGTGGGCTTCCTATGTGGGAGGCCCCCAGTTTGGTTCTTACCCCTGGGTTCAGCCCCTAGCTCGAGGGGGCGTGCCTCGCATGAGGGAGGCACCCAGCCTACCTGTGTGGAATGATGACGTACAGCTATGAAGACTGCTCTGGGCTCTCCCCCTTCTCTCTGTCTCTCTCTGTCTCTGTCAAAAAAAACCCCCAAAAAACCACAATACAATCTTTAGAAAAAAAAGAATCATTATTAAAGACATGCTTTTACTCAATCAGTAACTAAACTGATCAGACAGTCTGGCTACAGATATATTTATATGTTTGGGGAAGTTCTAGAAATGTCGCAAATAGATTGTTCTGAAACTGTAATGACTGGTAGAATAGCAGTTTGGGGGAAGGTTCATAGCCACACTCTCATCAATCATCATTTGCTAATGTGATCTAATTTTGAAGTATCTCCATTAATGGAGATTCAAACTTAACATTTACTATTCCATAACTAACATTTTGCATTTTTTTTTACATTACTTGCTTTTTCACCATTATTGATTATGATTTGCTTCCCCCTGAATGGCCCAGCATGTACCCCCAAGGGTACACATACCACTGCTTGGGAACCAGTGTATCAGACAAACATGAGGTAAGAGCTAATATATTTTCCTATATAATATTCATCACTAAAAATATGCACCTGCTTAGGCACAGAGCATCCCTCATTTAAAACGATTAAAATAGTACTTTCTTGATTTCTTTTGCTAGATTTCATGTAGGATGAGCCCAAGAAGCTACTAATTCTGAGTTTAAGGCAATAATGTTTTCTATTAGATTTATAAATGTAACGTTTGGACATAAATTTATTTGCGGAAAAATCATTGCCATTTTTAGAACAGAGTGCAGTGGTGTAGTGTGGCTTATTCAGAAGAACACAGAATTTCATTCTGATTCTAGCTCTGCATGATACTGGTTACTTAATCATCGACCTTCTTCCTAATCTTTAAAACAGGATTTAAAAAAACATAACCTGTCTTGTCAATTTAATAAAGATTGCAGTGAGAATAAATAAGGATGATGTGGATTTTTATTTTTTAAATATTAGAATGCCATATAAATTTAAGTGGACAATTACTATTAAGGTGTATATTTAACTACAATGGGACCTTTAAAAAATAGGATTCAGTAATGCTGGATTTGCTTGGTACCTTCTTTTAGAAGATTCGTGAGATAATATGGGCTTTAAAAAATTCTAATCTTTAGTAAGTACAACTCAATTTTCAAATACATGGACTTTCTAAACATTGAACTACTTCAACAGAAATAGAATTATAGCATAACCCTTAAAATGTAACCTATCTTGCTGAAAATAAGCTTTTAATTGGTAAGACTTTTCATTTGAAATTCTAATTTTACCACAATAGAAAACGCAATTTTAACAAATTTCGTTCAAAACTACTAACACTGTGGTCTTTCTTTTAAGGAAATTTTTACTTTTAATGCAACCTTAAAATATATACATAAAAATAAGAAGACTGGTCCATTTCTTGAAATGTGTGGTTGATGTCCTCAATCAGTAATGCCTTCAAAAGGCAATATAGCTTACTGGCTTCAAATAAACCTTTTCATTGTCACCAGTTTTAGGTAGTTTTGTAAGATCTTAACCTAAACTCTTGTAACTCTTATAAGTTGCTATCCTTAATAGAATTACCATAAAGATTATGAAAATTATTTATCAAGTAATGCCTTCATATAAACTTATTAGCATCATTATATTAAGGAAAATTGAGTCATTATAATTGAGTGAGCAATTAACTCACCTCTATGTCTTCCATGAATTGTTTCAATTAATATATCCTCTTCTTATACCATTTTCTGCTTGAGTATATACAAATATAGGCATTAAGAGATAATGTTTTTCTTCTGTTCATAGACTGTAGCAACAGGCAGAAATCTACTTCAAGCAAAGGTAAAAATACAAATCTCACTTTTTGTAGTGACCCTTCTTATCCTTTGTAATGTACACCTGAGTCTGAATTCATTAAATTTTGTGAAATGATTGTTCTGATTAGTATTTCTGGAAAGAGAAAGTAATAATAATTGAATCAGTGAGCACTTGATTTTTAAGTGAAATTACCAATAGCATGAGAAACTCCCATAAAACTGCTCATCCTGCTTTATAAAAACACTCTGCTTATTTGAGTAGAAAAATAACACTGGTATTTCATAATTACATTCTTGAATTAAGAATTTCTAACAGCAACTTACATTCAGCACAATTTAAGTCTATCGTGTCAGAAATAACATGAGAGTTTTCCAAGACAGCATTAGTGACATCCAATTGACATATAAAAAATAAACACAAAGTTTGAGGTTTGTGGCATAAGAAAGCCAGGTGATATAAGAAAGTCAGGTGATATAAAGCCTTTAGTGGGAGGGAGTGTGAGAGATTTTACTTTGAGAAGCACAAAACTTAGTGTGGTTTACTGTGCAGTAGTTCAGAAAGCTTAGCCAATAGAAGCAGGACTGTCTTTCTTTGATCTTCAAAGAAGATTTCTCTGGCTACAACTTTGAAAACAGACTGTGTGTCTGCATCATGCCACTCTGGCCTCTGAGGGAATTGGTTCCTCAGTGGCAGACCCAGAGTTCCTGCTCTGTCCCTTTCCACTTAGGTTCTGTACTTTAAAATACAAGCAGAGGACACAACACGTATGAAGATCAGCTTTTCTTTTGAAATCCACCTGTGCCAGGGATAAGTTTTCCCAGGAAGGATGATATAGACAAAATCTCTTTTAAACCTATGGCTAAGAAGTAATAATGATGCTGATAACAGTAATTATGAAAGCTATCCAGGAAGTATCCAGCCATGTAATATGAAAAATGGAGGCATTTATGACGATTTTTTTCTGGACAGCCCTTATATAACTAACAACCTGAAGAGAGGGTTAAGTGACCTTGTTCAAACATTTTGCTTTTGTGTTAAAATACTGGATACATGGTTTCATGTAGGCTGAAGGGAACAACATTATGAATCTTTACAATATGGCTCTTGCTATTTTGTTGTCTTTGCTGCAGTATATGTGCAAACTTCTCAGGATTGTGGAGCATGAAGTTCTTGCTTCTGAGTTCACACTGGAATTTTCAGTTCAAATATTGTTCTAACTGTTATTCAACATTCACAGATTACATAAACACCTATGCTTTATAATTTTTAAAAGAACGTTCCTGCATAAACTGCTTTAATTTTTTTTATTGTTCCAGAGAGATTTTAGGATTTCAAAAAAGTTTGTGTTCAGTTCACTTAACTGAATAGATAACTTTACAACACCATCCAGTAGGTTTTTTTGTTTTGTTTTGTTTTTTAATTGTTTTTGACAGAGAGAGGAGAGAGAGAGAGAGAGAGAGAGAGAGAGAGAGAGAGAGAGAGAGAGAGAGAGAGAGAGAAATACAGAGACAGAGAGAGAGCTGAACTTGGGGCACTCCCCAGTTCAGCACATGAGAGAGAGATACAGAGAACTGAACTGGAGGCACTCCCCAGTTTAGCACATGGGTCCACACTGGCCGGGGCTGGGATTCGATCCTGGGTCCCCAGCGCTGCAAAGTGAGCACTTAACCCACTGAGCCATCCCGCTTCCCCAGTAGGTTTTCTTTAATAGCCAAAGAACAGATCTGTTTATGACCTGTCTCTCCTAGGTGTGGCACCTCTGTAGTTTATCTATCTTCATGTGGTAGTAGAGTATGGAAGGGCAGATGGTGATTCTAACAACTAACAACCACCACAGCAACAACAAAACACAGTGTGAGCACACTGTACAATTAGGTTACTGAAATCTGAATACATTCTTTGAGGTTAGTAATTCTAACCATATACTGTCCTGTGTGCCATGACTTGTCCAGATTGAACTACCATGATTTGCCTGGAAACTTAGTTTGGTGGAAATTGCTCCTTACCCTTCATTGGTGAAGAAAATAATCACATAAGTGGAACTGTTTGCATCTATATGTGCTTCTTTATGTTGGCATTACTCACTGTTTTCCCTTTCTTATTTTGAAGACTGAAATGGACCTTCTAATTTATAAATGTCATATATATTTTTGTGTTAGATTGTGCCATTGATGAGATAAATCTCTAGTGTATATTTTATGTACTCTGGACACATTTATAATCTGACACACATGTGTGGAATGAAACTATGTCACAACTGATGATGTACAACTATAGAGAGTGCTCTGGGTCCTCCTCTCTTCTCTCTCTCTCTCTCCCTCCCTCTCACCTTCTCTCAAAAACAAGAAAATAAATCTTTAAGAAGGAAGAAACCTGTTAAGCCCTGATCATCTCAAGAAGCTAAGGGTAGACGGAGAAGACTTGGAAGATAGAAAGAGGAAATACAGAAAAAAAAAGGACAAGGGGAGCAAGAGCATGGAAAGTTGGTCCATAAAAGACATGTCTCTTCTTCAGTAAAGTGTGCAAAAATCAACCCATGCACAGTGTAATTGGCTTCCTCATGAAAACTAGCAATGGAGCTCTAGCTCCTACTTGACTGGCGTATGAAATGGAAGCATCACACTTGTAATCCAGGTGGGCTTTGGGTTGTACTTACTTGTTCCTCACACAGGCCAGACAGTGGTTCTCAAATTTTGGTTTTACACATTAGTTCTTTCCGAGATTCTGATTCAGTAGGTTCTAGGTAGGGCTTTGGAAGGCATTTTTAACAAGCTCCTAGAATGATTTTAATGTGGTGGCTCTAAATTAGAGAAACATTAACCTGGGTTGTCATCTTTTGGTATTTAGTAAATCTAAAAGAAGAGTCAAACACAAACAGAATTATGTAGTCAGGTTATGCTCAGTCATAGAACGTATATAATGTGGCCACTTAGTAAAGGCTTCTAACTCCATTGGCTTTCTAAGCTAGGAGATTCCTGAGCTGAGTTTTAAAGGAGAAAAATGCAATCAGGTGAAAATGATGGCTAAAAGGTTGTTTCAGGCCTTGTACCCAATGAACAAAGGCACAAAGGTGACAAACGTGTATATTCAGGACCAGTCTCTAGACTGGTGGAAAACAAAGGGTAAGAAGAGATAGGAGTTATTCGAGGCACAACAAGAACCTTGGACTTCTACAGAGTAAAGATTTGAGAGGCAGGGGCAGGGAACAATGCACAAAAAGGTGGATTCACATTTTAATTAAGTTAGGTCCCTAGTGATTGAATAGGGAGAGGAACACAGGACAAGAAAATTGTAAAAACCCATTAAATCATTAAGAGTTCTAGAAATCAAAGCAGCAAATAGTGGTATGAAAATTTTTGGTTAAATATCTTCACTGTAACAATTTGCAACTAGTACCTAACATCTAGTAGATGTTCACAATGATCCACCAAGTTAGGCTACACAAGTGTAAACATCTCAAATTCCAAAAGACACATAAATGGGTCTCTAATATTTGTACTTGAGGTTTTTATTAACTCAGTTTCATTACACCTTTGATAGTTAAACATACTGTAAAACAAACCAAGCTATCAGAAATCATGATAGCCTCAGTCACTTTTATTTACACTACCAAAGTGGAACTGGGGACAGTAATGAAGGATGAAAATACTTACCATTTGTAGACCTATTATCACATCAGAGTCTAAAAGAGCATTTCTCCTTTATTTTTAAAATGTAATCTTTGTGATAAGGAGGAGCTTGTCTGCCACATAATAGGCACTTGGTAAAAATTATTAAATGTATGAATTGATATCCCTAGAAAAGGCTGTGTGCAGCATAGATGGAGGCTTGGGGCTTCAACACTACTGTTACAAAGTGCTCTGGAAGTCATAATTTTTCTCTGAATTAAAAAGTTCTTTTGTCAGTATATATGCCCTGATGATACTTAACAGTTGATTTCCAGTGATTCTTGTGGTTTTCTAAACATTTGAAAATCGATTATAATGAAGGCTGCTCAGAATCTGATAATCATGGCTATGGTATTATTTATTGCCCAGCGTGAATATGTGAGCCTCAATGGGTGAAAGAGCAGAGGAGGTATTTTAACTGACTCAGTATTCCTTCAGTATGGTAAAACTGAGCTGTGGTGACACACAGTACTCGTTGACTTGCAAACAGTTGCTGGCAAAGGTGTGGTTAGGAGAGGATAGATTGTAGCTGAGGTATTGCAAGAATCCCAACTACCAAGAAACAGGCAGCTTCAGGATTAATGCCGTTTCTCTTTCCACAGGCCAGTTTTTCAGCAGGTAAAGGACTGTGCGTAAAATTATTCTCTTTCTGCTGGTGTCTATTTTGTACATCATGGCAGAAATTATTCTTCGAAAAGGTGGCTGGAGAGTAACATTATGGGGGGAGGGGGCGGGGACGAGTAGTGTGAAGAAGAGAGGAGTTGATAGCGAGACAGACCTGCCGTAAATCTATTTCTCTTGTCTTTCAAATCGCTCTTATTGTGGACTGAGCAATCCAAAGCGTGGAGGCTGTCCCCTTGGCCTACTCCTGGACTCCTGGCAGTTTGGAAACTGCAGTTTCCCTCTGCTCCTTGCTACTGTGTATGGAAAGATTGAAGTATGCAACCCTGGCCCGTGGAATTCTGGCCTTCGTCCCTTCCGGCTCCCGATTGGCTGGGCCTGCCGAGGTCCCGCCTCACGCACTGACGTCCCCAGGGGTATAAAAGGCCAGCGGGGAGGCGGCCTCCTCTAGGAGCCGCCTGCAAGGAGGCATCGAGGAAGCGCTTAGAACGCCGCCGGAAAGGAGGTGGGGCGAGTCCCCCCTGCAGCCCGGAGGCAGTTAGGACGGTTCCTCTGTGCCAGGGGATGCCGAGGGCCACCTGAGAGGGAGGCCTGTGGGGAGGGGCAGACCCCACCGGTGAGGCTGGCCAAAGCCGGCCAGCGCCAGTGTGGCCGGGGCTCACCCTCCCCGAGCTAGTCGGCACGGATTCATATCGCCGGCTCTCCCACATTTCACAGCCCCCTGCACCAAACAAACCAAAAGGCTAAACAAGTACAGACCTAGCGGGGGGCTACAGCCGGCGTAGTTTTAGGAAGGGAGTGGTGATGCCGGTTACATTTTCCGTAGCTCCGAAGCCCCACACGCTCATCTTCAACCGAAGGCACTGCGTCCCTAACCAGCGTTCCCTGTGGTAGTGGGTAACCGGAAGTTCACAGTTCGGCACGGAGGATGTGGGTTGTAAATGTGTTAGTTTTTGACAAACCTTTAAAGGAGAGATTTGCGGACAGGTCCTAAACTTGCCTTTTCAAATAATCCTCAGTGTCTGTGTTTGTGACTTTACCCATTGATGTTAGTTATGCTTGGTGTCAGTGTTTCTCAACTTGCTCAGCACAACATCTTGTATGGGACTGCATTGTAGGATGCCGAGCATCCCTGGTCCCTGAGGCACTAAATGGCCCCACATAGTCACAGTCTGTGGTGGGGTGGGAGCACAGCATACCTCCTGGGGGAGAAAGATTAGGACCACTGTGTGCCCCTGGCCCCATGGTTGGTAGGACCAACTGCTAACTGCCTGCAGAAAGGGTGTTTTGTTAGCTCCCACATGGCTACTGATAAGCCACTTTCAAAACAAGACCTACCTACTCACACTGGCATGTAAAGAATGTGCTTTCAAAAAAGTATATATGTATATATGCAGATATATATATATATAAATATATGCATACATATGTATGTATGTATGTGTGTGTGTATATATATATATATATATATATATCATATAATTACTGCCAGTGTGTCTTAACATTTAGCATGTGGGCCTGCCAAAGCTGCATAACTGTTTTTTCAAAGATGATTTAATTCAGTAAAGCTCTTGTTAAATGATATATTCTGGTATCATTTCATTAAGGGATTCAATACATAAATTATATGTGTATTCTCAAAGAGTTTGCTTTGGCCAACCCAGATTCATGTTTTTCCTGACCTTTGGGAAGATGAAATGTGCTTTTGAATATTCAGCATTTTGCTATGACATGTTACTTTTTTTTTTAAATTAGGGGTTGGGCCCTTGTATAATTGCTGTAACTAAAATGCTACTTTGCCCCATGAAACTCATTACTCTTATTTACTGTAGGGATGTTGTTGAGGACATGGCTCATTATATCACATACTATTCTCCTCTATGAGGACCCATAGGAGAAATTTCTCCTGGGTCTCAGTGTCCGTAATAGCTGTGATTCTCCCAAGCAACTGATTTTTTTATTTATTTTTATTTTTTTATAAATATTTTTATTTTTATTTATTTATTTTTGACAGAGAGAGAGAGAGATACAGAGACAGAGACACAGAGAACTGAACTGGGGGAGCTCCCAGTTCAGCACATGGTTCCGCACGGGCCGGGGCCAGGATTCAATCCCTGGTCCCCGGCGCTACAAAGTGAGCGCTAAACCCACTGAGCCACCCCGGCTTCCCCTTTTTTATTTTTTAGATCTGAGAAAACCTGCATCATTTAACCAACATTTCCTTTCTTTCAGTGGCTGCTTGGTAGCTCAGGGGCTGATGTGACACCCCATCTCTTATCAAAGTGTAGGGCCTGTGACTTGTATTAAAATACTAACCTGTAGCTTCATCCTATTTTTCCTGCTATAATTTTAACTTTATCACTGTACTCATTTCCTTACATATTTAATTTTGTTCTTTATGTGTGTTTATAAACCTTCTTAAATCATGTTTTAGAATAAAACAGAACACACACATGCACTGACACACAATTTATGATGGGCAACCTCTGCAACTCAGAATGATAGGTTATATTATGCAGTACCCTTGGTACCACTTAAAATCCAGAAAGGCAGGAGAAGGGAGAAATAGGAAAAAACTAGAGCAGAGGTTAACAGAGTATATGAGAAAATAAAGAGCTGTGCATGGTGGTGAGTGGTATAAAACCACATGTAACTTATTCTGATCAATGTTAAAAATTAAAATAAAGCTAAAAAATGTATACTTAAAGATGACTGATGTGTCCAGATGATATAGTGAGAAAAATGAGAGAAAAGGCATTTTTTTTATAGAAACCCTACTTCGTAACTCTATTTGATGAATGTACAGAAAACCCAGTGCCCATGTGGTTTGGAAGGATGTTGTTTGGATACAGATAAATGAGCTTAATTTATTTTTCTTGACATTTTATTGTACAAAATTACTGAATAGAAACAGGTTTGTTTATTTGTTTGTTCTTTGTTTTAAGTATTATTCTGGAGTTTCTAGTAGGACTTTTACCATGGGTTTCTTTAATAGTACTAGACTGCACACTTGCACATGAAGATTGGTAATGTGGTTTTTTAACTACCTTCAAGAATTAGCCCATTTTACTGGAATACATACGGAGACATTAGAACGAAAGCTAGTAATATTAATAGAAGATAGATTTCTTCTTAGGAACTACAGTTAAAAATTTTAATAAAAAATAAAACACTATTTATAAGACTTTGTTTTTCTTCATTATAGTTGAACTTACAGACATCTGCCAAAAATGATATCTTCAAAGACCACACTTGTCATACCTTATGGCCTGAAGACCCTGCTTGAAGGAATTAGCAGAGCCGTTCTTAGAACCAATCCGCAAAACATCACCCAGTTTGTAGCAGTTTATTTTAAAGAACTTATTGTGTTTAGAGAAGGTTTGTTACTGCTTTAGATTATATATTTGTTGCTGTGGAAAAGAAAGCATTTTAAGTTTGGGTCTTTTGTATCTGATTTCTGGTATTTATTCCTTCAGGGAATGGCTCTCTGGATATACAGGATCTGGTTAGACAGTTTCATCAGGTTAAAGGTATGTACCCCAAGCAGTAATAGTATAAGAATACAAGTTATAAACTAGTATACTGGTTATAAACTAGTATGCCTCAAACTTAAGAAAGATGCCCACAAATATCTTCTGCTTAATCATACTGTTTATGTTTAATCAAACTGGTACTATATTATTGCATCGGGTTTTTTAAATCTGGGGACTGACATTTTGGAGGATTCTAAATCTTAAAAAGGCAAAACATCTTTTGCAAACCATTTGGTACAATGAAACCTGGAACAGGGTTTGTAAACCATGACTCAAACCCTTCCCAATATGCCCTGTCTTTAGGGAAGTACAGTGGACTTGAAGAGAATTGGATTTTGTAGTAATACTCAAGTTATAATGAAATACATTACTTAGAAAATATGTATAAACATTCCCCTTGTAAGATTTTTTTGTAAAGAAGTTTACCACCCCTTTTTCTCTCCCTGTGATGGTTTGACTGCATTCCAGGTTGGAAGACAGTAAATCAATTTGGTATCACTGATCATCTTTTCTGTATGTCTCTCTATGTAGTGAATAGATAATTTTATTTTATTTTTCCACAAGAAATGGTCTCCTTCAAACTCTGATACAGGGCTGTATTTCTGCTTCAGAAAATCTGTTGTGCTTTATGTGTATATGTGTAAATGTTATCTTATGCAAACATGAAAGCATTAAACTGAGTGACAGAAGCAATGAAAAAATCAGAGAGGGAGAAGTGAGAAAGGCAAAGTTTACATGATGAAAATTTGGGAAGATCAGAGTCTAAGCAAGAGTATATATTGGTCAAATTCCAAGGATAGGCACTCATGTCTAAAAGAATGGTAAAAAAACAAAACCAACAACAACATAAAAAAACGTCTGGCAGAATTTTGTGGAAAAAATGGAGACTCGTGGCCAGTGTGGGAAATAAATTCTTGCTACATTGGCTGACCAGCATTTTGGAATAATCATAGAGACAGAAAAAGTAGTATCAGTACATTTTTTATACTCTGCCACTTTTTAAAGTTAATGGATAACATAGCCACTTTGGTGATGTTAATAGAGAACAGCCAAGATAGGGAGAAATCAGGACTAAGACCTAAGAAATTGTAAAAATTCTGAGGGTCTGGACCCGCAAGATTAAGAATAACAAGAGCGAGTCAGCATTTGAAGGGGCAGGAGAGTGAACTGGCCTGGTTTAGGGATACTTTATTTTCCAGTCTGGCTTCTTCCCTGCAGGCTCCTAATGGCATTTTCAGCTTACCATGGGAAACAGGACTGGGATTTCCTTGCCAACCACCAGCAGGGTAATACAGACAAGGGCTAGAATGTTGGCCCTCTCCCCCTCCCCATAAGCCTGATTTCCCAAGCAGTCAAGATTATTATAGCCTTTGTACTTGTGTTCTCTGTACCAGGAGCTATGAGTGAGAGCTATGGGAGTATGCAGGCTTAGGGTGTTTGAGGGTGTTATGATGAAAGGTTACTAACTGGTAGCCTTTGAGGTTCATTTGTTTACTGAAGAATTTACCCACCATTCAATTCAGGAAGTGATAGGGTTTTGGTTCAGCTAGATTGTCTTTGACTCTCAGGGTTCAAAATTAACATACTGACTTAATAGAGCAGCCATACTTCAATGGAAGTAAGGGTTAGGAGATACTGCTGCTTCTCTGCTCTAGTAACTACAGATATCAAGAAAATTTATACCATATACAGCTGATCTTAAAAGTAAGATCACAGTATGGCTATAGAAATAAACTGCTTTTAAAGCAGTAGAGTAGAAATGAACATTGCTTGCTTGCTTGCTTGCTTTCCTGGGAAAATGGGAAGGTAACATGAAGATATGACCAGAAAATAGAGAGTTCAGTGTTACTGTCTAGTATCAGTTTGACTCATGTGTGTGTCTGCCTTTTATTGTCATTCCAAATGGACATGCAGGATCCATTAATTCATGTCCTACCATAGAGATGGCATGAGTACACATCTATTCAGGACAGCATCACCATGGTGCCGGTTTATCCCCAAATAAGCAGGTACCATAAGGCTCCCACTTGTTACAGGGCATTTTATCCCTTGAGTGACATCCTCCTACTTTCTCACTGGCTTAATTCCCCAACTGTTATTTTTGTGGGAGCTGTGGGTAAATATGGCTGCATGGTTCAGTTCTGTCCAAAAATATGTAGGTATTAACAAGCGGCATCTTCTCCTTCTTCTAAGTAGAATTTATGTGGATCCCAGTATTAAAAATGGATGGTGGCAATTATCTCCTACATGCTCTATTGGTCCTGAGAACTGTGGCTCTCTCAGGCTTTTGATGGCTCTCAATAAGGGGAAATTAACCATTCTTTGAGGACTAAGTCAAGTGAATCTTATTCTACTCTTTCATTCTCTTCAACGTGAGACCAAATCTAATGACAACACCAGATATTAGAACTTGGTGATGTGGGCAAGGGGCTAACTTGCATCCCTAGTGCATTGGTCCTCACTCATCTCCCAGATATCAGATATAAGCATGAAAGGTGTTTCATAAGAATGCTCAGTGGGGATGCTGTATCCTCCAAACTGATTAGTTTGCTGCCTAGCAGCATTACTACCAAGCTGACCATATACACAGAAAACATGGAGATAAGTACATTCCAACACATATTATTTGTTTTATCTGAACACTTCATCCTGGGATTTTTCTTAGAAGGAACCCCATTTTTTGTAGGCCCCACTATGGGTCTAATAGTGCTTAACCATCTCTTCAGTGCCATCAAAATTTTATGCAGACACAGGTGATGGAGAAGGGAAGAAGAAAAGAAACAGATGTGGGAGCAAACTTTTCTCACTTTCCTGCAGTCTCTCATTTTCTCCCCCATTTTCCAGAGCCTAGGCCCTTAAAATGGTTGCTGGTGTGATCCAAGTCTGCATTGTGGTATTTCACCCATGTATGTCCATTTCTAAAACAGGTTCACAGGTTCATACTGTGAAACATATTCCTTGAACCTTCCTCTTGTTTTTCTGCAATTTGATTAAACAGATCTCACTACCATATGTATCAATAAAAGCTCCCCTATTTCTCAAGTCTTCTCAGGAGAATTTCTTAATTATCCAAATGAGTCATTGGGGGGATATTAGAAACTCAGGTGATATTTTAAGACAAAAAGTTCTCTTAAGTTCTACCATGTTAGTATATTCTAGGAAAAGAAGGAAGAAAACACTTATAATATATTTTGTTAAGACAACTTTGTAAGGTAGATGACATCATTGCTATTTTACTCAAGAGAAATCTGATGTTTGGGAGTGATTAAATAACTTGTAAGCTTCTAAATATTAAGTATTTGGTAGAGTTAGGATCTAAACTTAGATCTTCCTAGTAGCATTACTGATGCTCTCTCCACAAGAGTCAGTAACATTTTATGATTCCTCTGGAAAGACTCTTAAATTCTTGAATTGAAAGAGTGAAGAAAGAGGAATTTCAGCTTCTTTTCCCCCCCAGTATCTCTCACTATTTTACTCTTCCTCCCTGGGAACCTGAAACCCAGATTGTGCTAATGCTGATCTTTTCACCACTCAGTGAAAGGGGCAGTGGGTTCCTCCTTCAGAATGGCAAATGAGAACTCAACATCACTGTCACCTTCCATTTCCCTAAGGCTAATTGAGTCCAATTTCCAGTGTCAGCCCTGTCTTGGCTTCCAACAGAAGTAAGAAATAACCACCTCTTTTGAAGAATCAAGAAGGCCTAGGCCATCTGGATCCCCAACTGAGTTACCCTGTTGACTTTCTAAGTGATCTTGGACATTCTTGGCTTATCCATATTATAGTAATCATTATACTTATGCACTGCTCCTGATTGTTGGGCCCAACTTCAATTCCAGTACAGCACCATAGCAGATATGCATGTCATTAAGTATTGTTTTAAGTTATTTACTCATATGAAATACTCATAATAAATGTTTTACGGTAAGTTTGTTACACCAAACCGGATTTTTATGCATTATTTTTATAGTTGGTTACGCACATTTTTGGCTATACACTCATACTAAACAAACAAGGAATATATCTATTTCTGCACTACCCACACTAAATTTTGTGAAGCTCTGGTGCTTCTTTGCACTTTTCTGGGCATTTCTTTTTTCAAGTAAGGCTATACAGATTCCCTGAATACAGGGATCAGTATTACTATGCTAAAATGACCCTTTTATTTCTTGAAGTCTTGCATTTGCCTACACAAGGTCATTAAGAATTTCATTACCAAGGTAAGAATTTTATTAAGTTTTAAAAAGGTGTGAATGATCATCTGGTGATGTTTTGTGGAGGGGGTCTTAGGTCCTCCATGCTTTCCTGTTCTAGTAAGATTAACCAGCTGGGGAATAGTCCATACAAAAGAAGGCAGATACATTGTTGAGCAATAGTGTATTCAAGAATTGGGGTCAGATTGTTAGAGTAGGGACAGAAATACAGGGTCAGGATTAAGAGGAGAGAGGGCTGGGTGGGAAGCAAATATGGTAAACCAGGAAAGCTAGGACAGGAAACCAGGTTGCCAACATGAGGGCAGGAGCATAGGAAACAAAAGTCAGTATGTTAAAGAGGAGCATCTTGGGCCTTATACATTATCACTGCTATCCAAAAACTTTCATAGGTCCCTGTATTTAAGAAAATCCAACTTCCAACTACAGATATTTTTGAAAAATATTAAACTAGTGTATTGATTTCAGATAACCTCCAATTGGTTGTTTGTTCTATTGATCTCTACCCATTGAAGCATCATTTGCTTTAAGAGAAAGTCAAATATGGCCTGGAGCAAGGAAGTCATTACTCAGTGTTGAGCTTCCAAAGTTCACAGGAAGAAAGCTAAAACTTTGGAGTTTTCCAGGAGCCTTTTTTAAATTAAGATTCTCTTGGAAAGAGCTGATTTTTTATTTCAGAGCCGAAGTTACCAGAATCAAGTTTTTACTTTGCGTAAGCCATAGAGGAGGTGATAAAAAAGGTAGGATATAAAGTCATTTCCTGCTGATAAGGAAAGGGAAATGAAATGTCCTTCTTGGCAATGGGATTGTGGTACCAGGGTTGGGTAGGATGTGAAAAGTGCCAGCTGACATTGAAACTGGAAATAAGGAGAGTAGGTAGAATCTCTGATCAAATTCTGTACAAACTGTGCAGAAGGCTTGTGTTTTGCTTTCCTGGGTGCTGTCTAGAATATATACCTCTGCGAGAAGCTGCCTGGTTAGCATGGTACTGCATTTAGCATGACAGATGCTACATTTAGCACCTATACTACAGTTGTCATGATCAGACATTCAGTAAATATTTCTTGCACAAAATAATTGCATTAAGAAAAACATAAATAATGGGGGATTTTTCTCAGATGGACCTGAGATAATATTCCTGGTTTTCTATTACCTGTGTGTGGCTTTTAGTGGGTCCAGATTGTCCCAGATGTTATCAAGGAATTATGATGGAAAAAGTAAAGGTACTCACCCTGCTAGCAGAGAGCTATAGCATGTAATATGCAGGCTGGAAATAAAATTAAAAGTAGCCTCAGATGCTAAAGAGGACCAAATTAAGAAGGAGATCTCTCCGTCCTTGAGTGAAATAAGCAAACAGGCCATGGTTTCCAGAAAACAGAACACTTGTGTAGTAAATACAGCTGACTCAGAGAGCAACAGCAGGAGCCCGGGCAGTACTTCTGTACCAGAGGTAACTGAGAGCCAGCAGAGAAGGACAACATCGGTCAGAGAAGAGTTTACTCTGGCATTCAGATGCCCTCTTTAGAAATGAATAACACCCAAAAGACTGAATAATTACGCAAAAGGGAATTTTCTTTTCATAGTATATGTTTCCATTTATTTGTATCTTCTTTAATTTCTCTCTTTAATGTCTTATAACTTTTTTTTTTTTAATTTATTTTTATTGTTAAAATTAATGGGGTGACATTGACTGGTAACAATTAGATAGTTTCCAGATGTACAAGTCCACATCACATTACCCATGCATCTCATTATGTGCCCACCACCCAGAATCAGCTCCCCTTCTATCACCCACTCCCACTCCCCCCCCCAACTCTCCCTTCCCTCTCCTTCCCCCTCTCCAGTTAACCACCAAACCATTGAGTGTGTCCATAATGCTGGTGCCCTCTCCCGCCTCCCTTCTCACTCTCCTTCCCCACTCCTCCCCTTCCCTCAGGCAATCACCCAGCTATTGAGTGTGTCCATAGGTCTCTGTGTCTTTATTACTTTCAGTTTTATATCCCACCTATAAGTGAGGTCATATGTTTCCTGATTCTTTCAGTCTGACTTATTTCACTTAATAAGATGGTCTCTAGGTCCATCCATGTTGCCAGAAATGACTGTATTTCATCATTTCTTATCGCTGAGTAGTATTCCATTGTGTAAATGTACCACATCTTCTTTATCCAGTCATCTATCGAAAGGCATTTTGGTTGTTTCCATGTTCTGGCCACTGTGAACAGTGCTGCGATGCACGTGCATTTTTAAACTAGAAGAGACAATCGTTTTAAGATAAATGGGAAATGAGCATTTTAATGCAAATTGAGATCAATTAGATAAAGCAGAGTAATGCTTTACAATGTGTCTAGAATATAAATTCTAGTCATAGAATATAAATTTTTATACCTCTATAAGATGATGGCAATGGAAAGATTTCTACGATCTGAATATATCCTACCTTTGCAACCATCTCATTTTGTGTCTTTATAGACCTTAAGCATCAGGCAGACATAGTTGTCATCACCTGAAAATGTGAAGTAATTTTAAGTCATTTGATTTTGGTGTATGCTACTTCTACCTCTAGGAGTTTCCTCCCCTCCCCTTTCTACTTTTCAATTCCTATATATTGTTTAAACCCAATTCATTATTTTATTTAACAAATATTAAAATTCCTACGTATTACTAGATGCTGTGCTAGGTGAAGTTCAGTGGCGGAAGAGAGATTTCTGTTTCAGCTTTGATGGAATAGCTAATATTGGACTTACCCTCCTATCGTACACAACCATAAAACCTGGAGAAATTATATAAAATAAAGTCCTGTGCCTGGATTCTTGGAAGAAGGGATTCACAGAAATGGAGCTCCATGTTCACCCTGGTGGCATTTTTCAAGTTCTTGTGCAGGGAAATCGAGGCCAAGTAGAGAATGGAAGTCTCTCTGGGAAGAAGAAACAGAAGCAGAGTAAGGAGTTACTATTGTGGTTGGAATTTGGGCAACAAGGTCCCCCCAGAGGAGACATTTGCAAATCTCTGCAAAAATATTTCTTGGGGTTTTTGGCCAACTTCTAAACTGCTTATGTGTGGAGTAAGGTTTGAGGAGGCTTAGCAGAGAAGGGCTATTGGGAGATTGAAAGCTGAGTAGGAAATTCAGAAGTGGTACGCTGCAGGGGAGGCTTTGGAGTTTGGGACCAGCCAAAGTGAAAATACTTATGAAACCCTGGCAATTCAATTGGGATCCCAGGAAGGTCATACCCTTGGAATAGAGACAGTGTGCTAAGAGTGAGAAAGAACAAAGCTGAAATGTAACCACTTTGACAAAATCTAAAACAAAGTTTCAGGAGGATCAGATTTATTATTATTAGAACAAGAGCAACACCATTTAGGAAAAAGTACCATAATCAAAACCTCTACAGTGTGTTATTTATGATTCCCAGCATGTCATTAAAATTACTAGACAGTCAAAGAAGGAGGAGAAAGTGATTAATAAGCAAGAAATAAGACATAAAACACTCACTAGAAGCACACCCAAAGATGATCCAAATATTGGAATTACTATATGTGGACTAAAAATAAATATGATCAATATGTTTTGAAAAGATGGAAAAATGGATCAAAAGATGAAGTTCAACAGAGTCTAAAAATAAGAAAACAGTTGTTTCATAACAGCAAACTAAAAACTTATTGGATGTCATCACTAGCAGAAGACTAGAAAACTAAGAATAGGGCAATAGAAAAAATCCAAATTGAAGCAAAGAGAAAAACAACAAGACAGTGTAAGAGACATATGTGAGACATGATCAAAAGGACTAATGTGTAATAGGAATTACAGGAAAAGTGAGTAGATGGCAAAGTAAGTATTTAAAAATAAAAATAATGGCTTAGAATTACCCAAGTCTATTTGAAAGATAATAACCTATAAATTCAAAAAGTTTGGTGAACCCACAGCAGTGTAAATACAAAGAAAACCATGATTTGGCAAATCATGGTCAAATTGCTGAAAAAGATAAAGCCAAATTATAAAAACTGGCAGAGTAAAAAGTGCATTACTTTCAGGGAAATAATAAGACATACATGATTTCTTAACAGAAATCATGGAAGCCAAAAAACAATGGAATAACATCTCTAAAGTACTGGAAGCAAAAAGCTGCCAGCCTAGAACAAACACATGAGTACACCCATTGGATATATTTTTTTAAATGAAAGCAAGATGAAGACGTTCTCAGGCAGACAAATGCTATAGAGAATCTATTGTCAATGGACCTGTTTTACAAGAAATACTTTTAAAGAAAGTCACAAGCACGCAAGGTATAGAAGGGAATTTCCTATGTGTAAATCTGATCGTGTCTATGCATAAAAACTTGTACAGCTAACATACTCAGTGGTGAATATTGAATACTTACCCCTCAGATTGGAACCAGAGCAGAGATGTCTAATATCACCATTTCTATTGTACTGTAGTTTCTAGTCAGAGCAATAAGGCAAACAGAAGCAAAAAGGGCTAAAAAAAAAAAAGTATACATATTTGTAAGAAAGAAGTAAGCTATTCACAGTTGACATGATTATGATATAGGAAATTCAAAAGCATCCTTGTCATCTTGATAACCAGCCCTGCACTACAGAAGAGAAGGTGTACTCGTACGTGACACAGCCCAGGTTTTTATGGACATTAGGCTAAAGAAGTACAGAGATATTATCTAAGAATGAATGCAACAAAAATACCCAATGAGAATATGTGTATTACAGAATTTATCAAATAAAAACAGACATGGTATCTAAAAAGCAGAATATACCACAACACCCCCCCCTTTCATGTTTCTTTACTACTTATGATTTATGCTATATATACCAATTAGGGAAATGTTCAGCTGCAAGTGTCAGCAAACCAATTAACAGCGACTTAAAAAAGCAAGGTATTTCATTCAACTGTCAGTAGTATAATAAAGCATCAGTGATGTGGGCTCTCTGCTCTGTCATCCTCAGCATATTTTATGTGGCCCCTCTGCCACTGCTCTTGGCACTATGTCCACGTTTCAGTCAGGAAGGAGGAGAAAGTGTTGGCACCAATGACACATGCTCCCTTCATAGAGAAGAGAGGAAAGGGAGAAAAGAAACAGACTGCCTATTTATATAATCTCTGGGATGCCTCATTTCTTCCTTTTTTTTTTTTTTAAGATTTATTTATTGTTTTTGACAGAGAGAGAGAGAGAGAGAGATACAGAGTCAGAGACAGAGAGAAGGGGGAGGGCCCCGAACAGTCTCCATAGTTGCACATCATTGGTTTTTCCACATAGTTTTATTCCACAGGTGGGCAGGGCTGCACCGGGCAGAAACTGGGCTGGGGTCTCGCCCCGATGAGAGCTGAACTGGAGGAACTCCCCATTTCAGCATATGGGTCCACACGGGTCGGGGCCGGGATTCGATCCTCTGTCCCGGGGCTGCAAAGTGAGCGCCTAACCCACTGAGCCATCCGGCTTCCCTGGGATTCCTCATTTCAATCAGTTCAACACCAATAGTTGAAATCCTTTTTCTGTTTTAAACACTTAAAAATTATACGTATGTACATATTCCAAATTCTCAACTCAAGTCTACTGAGTTTTCCACCTCCAGTCTTTATCTCCTGTCTCCTCTATTATTAATCAACGCTCTTCTCCTGTTATGTCCTACTTCTTATTTTTCTCTTGTCTTTGACACCATCAAGACTTTCTTTTAGTGTCAGAATATGCCTTGAACATATCAACAGGAACTCAGTATAGATTTAAGTTACATATATATGGTAGTGTGCATATATTTACTAACATTCTCTCATGTATTCTAAACAAAGCCAAATAATTAATGAATTAGATCTCAGCTTAATTTTTGTATATATATTATGAAATATATATTCAAAATAGTAAACATGACATACAAGTGTATATGTGTATATGCATGTTACATATATACACACACACTATACATAAACATTATGAGAAAAAATCATCCTGCATCTTCGCTCCCATTTTAGGAAACAGCCAATTTTAATTGAATCTGCATTACGGATACGAGGTTAATATTTTTTAATTTGATACCACATTTCAAAACTTTTCTTTTTAACTAGGTATGTATTCTTTCCCCATTTATATGTGATTTATAATTTATAGGACACTTTCAAATGAACGATTCCATTTCATCTCCACACATATTC
The DNA here is from genome assembly GCA_004027555.1 of Craseonycteris thonglongyai. Lineage (NCBI taxonomy): Eukaryota > Metazoa > Chordata > Mammalia > Chiroptera > Craseonycteridae > Craseonycteris > Craseonycteris thonglongyai. The sequence continues at coordinate 23,181 of PVKE010007135.1, read as the reverse complement.
AGTGAAGTCAGAATTATAATCCCCATTTTACAGATGAAGAGGCTATAACTCGGAACTGTTGATTTAGAATCATGCAGCTATGAAATCCTAGGCTGGACTGCAGCCCACATCTTCTCACATGATGAAAAAGTTGCAGGAAAGAAAGCAATATCATAAATTCCCTGTTGAATTGTTAACGATTCACAATTACGTAATGCTTTACCTTTCTAGAATGTGTGTTGTTTAATAGGGGACTTCTAAAGGCAAAAATATGCCGTCTGAAGATGAATCTTTCAGATAAAATTAGAGGTGTGACAAGCCTGTGAGATAAACACTTTTAAAAGGGCAGGGGGCCTTTCCAGAGTTGCTGAAACTGTGGCATGTAAGTGATGTAGGAGGGAGGTCCCCAGCAGGCCATCTGGTGACAGTAGTAATTCAATCCCTAGATTGGTTGGGTTCTAGAAAACTCTTCACAGTAAATAAATAATTGGGGAATTTAAGACCTTGGGGAGAACAGTCATAGAAGTCTTGAATTTGTGTCAGGGTGAGTAGGTCTAGTGAGAAGTTGGGCTTGGTTCTGTGCTGGTTTTCATTACCTTCACTGTACCGCAGGCTCCAAATCCCTTCAGCCATGGATGGCTGCTGTCCCTTGTGCCGAGGGTGGGGCTGAGGTGTCAGGGTGTTCCCCCACGCCTGGGCTTCACCCTCAGCTTTCCCCGCCACCAGCTCCTCAGAGGGCATCTCTCCCCACACTCTTGCTCCCCGGATCCCTGGGGTGCAGGGCAGCCTGCTGTTTCTCATGACTGGGTTCTGGGCTGGTGGTCGGTGCAGGGGGCTCTCTGACCTGGGCTGGCCCTGTGCACCTGAGCCTTGCAGGTGGGGCTTTCTCGGTGTTCCTGATGGTCGTCCTTGTGGCAGCCAAACTCTGCTGTGGATCTGGGGTCAGTCTTGAAGCCAGTGTTTCCTGCCCCTGCCCCAGTGGTAAGAGACCTCTGTTGGTGTTGATATGGGTCCCTCCCTCTGGCTGGTTCCCTCACTTCCATCCTTCACGTGAGGCCCATGGCAAAGTGCTGTGAATTGCGCTCTCCTTGGGTCTGGAGTCCCAGGCTATTCCACCCTGACGTTCTAGCCCATATTTGGCCTTTCCCAGTAGGTTCAGACGTCAGCTGATACTTCCCAGATGCTAGGGCGGCGGCCTCTCCTTTCCAGGCCCTGCCACAGATCAGACAGTTCTTGTGGCCCTTTCTCTCTTGGGAGGTGTTGGCTACTCTTCGGAAGTCAGGTTACCTGACTGCTTTGTAATTCTCTTTTCTGATGGGGTCTCTTCTCTGATGATTTATCTGGCTCTTCCTTGTTACAATGGCAATATTTCCATACCTTTCTATATCTTAAGTGTAAGGACAGACTTATTTAAATAAAATTACCCTCATTCCTTCAGCCAGAGTTTTCTTCTTCCAAATGTCTATGGATATTTATTAGGACTGTTATTAAGTACTTATACTGTTGTTGTTTTTTTAACCCTATAATATTTGTATCTCTATCTTATCTCTCCTACTGAATGTAAGCTTTCTGAGGTCTCATCTTTATAGTGTTTATATGCTCAACAGTGCTTAGTACAGCATCTGAACAAACTATAAGCACTCAGGCAAGTGTATTAGTAGATAAAGGGCTTTGTTAAAAAGTGGGTGGGGGGAAAGCTGGGATGGCTTAGAGGGTTAAGTGCTCGTTTTGAAGCCCCGAGGACCGAGGAACGAATCCCGGCTCCAGCCCAGGTGGACCCACATGCTGAACCGGGGTGTGCTTCCCGAATGTGGTGAGGCCCCCAGTTCAGTTCAAAAAATAAAAATTAAAAAAAAAAGAAAGAAAGAAAGAAAGAAAAAGTGAGTGGGGAAGGCCAAAGTGGTAAATGGTTAGGAAAATGAAGTTATTATTCTAAGCAGAGGGAGGTGAGAGTAGGTGTGGATTTTCTGTTGTTGCACGCACGCGTCTGGTGTGATTTCCGTGTTCAGAACTAGATGCCTGACTTGCGCTTACAAGAAATCAGCAGCCACAGTGGAAGGAGACCCAGTTCTTTGGGAAGCAGCTGAACCTATGAAAAAAAACATGTCTCCAAACCAGGTTTGGATTTGAAGCAAGCACATTCATGGAAAGCAAACTACTTTTTCAAGAGATTTCATTATACGAGGGAAATGCTTCCCCAAGAGAAAATCCTCAGTAAAGTGAGCAGATATGAAAATGTCCAGTGAGTAACAACTAGGGTGGTTGGTTACCTAGGTGTGTGGGTGACAGCAGAAAGTGATTTTAGTTTTATAGCTGTAGGATTTTCTATCATCAGCTGTCCTGACCTCCCAAGCCTCCCAAGGGATTTTCCTCCTGCCTGAGGAGTCACTGAGTCCAGACTGATGGATGCAGAGATGGCGCTTCTGCTCCTCCTGTCGGGGGCAGCAGGGCTCTGGCTGCGTTACTACACCTTACTGGATGGTGCTACAATTTTTAGGTTGGAGTATGTGACGTTTCCTAATGTAAAAACACTGTATCGTCTTCTAGTTTTCCAATTATTAATATGACAGCATTTGTTTCATCACTGTTATTATACCAGCTGAAGATTAGATACTTAGTGGCCAAGTTGAAGTCTTTTTCTTCCTCAGTTATGTGTGGAAGTTGGGATCAGCAGCTTTTTGCATAAAGGTTTTCAGCTTCATTATTTCAAGGCAGAGTTAGGACTGTCCTGATATTGACCAGTTAAAAGTGCTATCTGGTAGTTTGGTTACTGTGCTACTTGAAGTAACTTATTTCTAAAGGAATAAACTGAGGTGTCTTTTGAGATGATAGGGCAGGAACATTTCATTACCCACACTAAAACACAGATGTTGGAAAATAAAGCATAACTCTTTTGAACTTGTGTATACATTGACATTTAAATGCTCAACCTCTTGCTGCTTTCTTTTAAGTTCTTCATTTGGGGAATATATGCTTATTAATCATCTATCTGGCTGTTATTTTAGTTGAGAAGTGGTCAGAAGGAATGACCTACGAGAAGAATGTGTACCTAGCATGTGTAAAAGAACCAAGAATGATATCTGTAGTTTCCCAAGAACCTACACGGATTGAAAAATCTACAGACACAGCGGACCACGTATCTGGCTCACTGTTCAGCAGCAAAACCACTCAGTTCCCATCTCATGCTGAGCTGCTCCCAGAGCCTGAGGAGACAATTGAAGCAGTTCATGGTCCTTCCAAAGAATCCACCCCTAAGGTTACTACCCCACCCGCATCACCATCGTCAGCAGCCATCTCACCAAGGTCTGCCTCTGTCCCAGCTGACCCATCTCAGTTTGATACTCAGATGCTAGGTAAAGTTTCATCTACTCATTCTGATCAGTCTGACGTTTTAATGATGGATGTGGCAACCAGTATGCCTGTTCTTTCTGATGAGGTGCTGAACTCAGAGGCTGCTGAAGAGAACATAGTAGCTAGTTCTGTTGTGTATTCTAGAGAGGGGGTACCAATACAGGTTGTAAGCCACACATCTGTCCATGTAGACTTGAGTTCTAAACCTAAAGGCAATAAGGCTGAACCATCACCAGCTTCCTCACTCCCCTTGCAGGATGAACAAGAACCTCCTGCTTACCATCAAGCTCCTGAGGTCCCTTTGCAGGCTGGTATTGAGGTTGCAACAACTGTTCGTGTATCATCTGTCTATAGAGATGAACCTGTGACTGAAGGAGTTACTTACATCGAGCTAACACCAGAACAAATAGCCAACCCGTTAACTGATCATGTTGCTGGTCTTGAAGAAAATGAGCTGTCCCCACCAGTTAGCCTCATAGGCAAGGCAGCCTCAGGCACATCTGAACAATCTGCAAAATTTGAACAGTTGGAGGATGCAAAATATGATTCTTCAGCAGATATGGAGGGAGAAGCAACAGTTGTGATCTCTGACACCTCTTTGAAAGGCCCACATGCACTATCCCTGGATGCAGAGGACTCTGCCAAAGCAGTAGGCTCTGAAAAATCTCTGCACCTGGAGGTGGAGCTCACTGAGCTGGTGCCCAGGCAGGAAGAGGCGTGGGAAATCTCTGCATCCCAGGAAGTGGAGGGCAAGGCTTCTGGGGAAGCGGCAACAGCTGCGCCCTCAGGTGCATCTGTAAGATCACCTAGTGGCTCCCCTCCTCCTGCTCCAGAAGCTCATACTGAACCAGAAATCGAAGAACTGGAGGCAGTGCCTGAGCAAGGTTTGATGGAGCCAGGTAAGAGAAGTAGATACTTACACAATTGAAAATTACTTTTCAGGTGGTGTTTTTATTTTGGATAACAAACTATGTAGGCTCTCTGAAGATCGGTCAAAAGCCCTCATTTTCAGTTTTTAAAATGCCAAGCCTATTTAAAGGCTTTGTTGTAGTCGAGATTTTACTTTGATGATGGATTTTAAAGTGACATCACCAAAACTTGTCCTCTAAGTTTGGTCATCTAGCATTTTGTGTGATTCTTTTAAACCAGGGGTGTCCAATCTTGGCTTCCCTGAGCCACACATAAAATACACCAACACTAACAATAGCTAATGAGCTAAAAAAAAATCTTATGTTTCAAGAAAATTTATGAATTTGTGTGGGCCTGTATTCAAAGCCATCTTGGGATGCATGTGGCCTGCAGGCTGCAGGTTGGACAAGCTTGTTTTAAACATACTATGTAGCGAATAACACTAGAGCCTGTTGTCATGTATATTTGTGATCTGAATACTACTGAAAATCTAAGTACAGGGTACTGGTTTGCAATTTCTCACTTGTGACTGTAAAATCAAACAACAGCAACGCATTTACATAGGCTGTGACATTTTAAAAGTACAAGAAATGGTGGTGTTTGTGCTTTCACATGGACTCAGGAGAGCTCTGCAACCAGGTTTGGGAGCTGGGTCAAGCACTGATTTCCTCCAGCTTGTGAGCTTCGGCAGCTGCATGGAGGACCGGCCAGGTTGTAGCTGTCACACAGGGGAGCTGGCAGATAGCAGCAGCGGAAAGGACAGGCAGGCACTTGAGCAGTAATGGACACAGCTGAGCTACTGGCTTCCTTGTTAGTCCCCCACAGGTGGCCACATCAAGCTACTTTTCTGGCTATTGAACTATCACCATTGCTTTCCTGTGACACAGACATAATTTGACCTCTGTCTCAACCTAATTATAGCATTTAATCTACCCACCTTCCTACCCCATCTAGACAAGTGAGGGATCCTTGTACCTTCAGGGACAGATGGGCTGTGCATGAACCAACCTCCCCCATTCCTTTTGCAGAAACTCTCTGAACATTGACTAACTAGAGCCAGAATGTTACCAAAGCAGGTGTTGAGAGATCAAATTCTGTCTGGCAGCGTGACAGGGATTCTGCACAGCTGAAATGGTCGAGGCCAGTGCTGGGAGTGTGGTGGGACCAGCATTTCATGGTGGCTTAAGCAGCACTCTTATGCAGTTACTGTTCACAGGTGCTTAACTGTTTCTCAATAAGTGCCAAGAGGATATTTAACGGAAGACTTGGCTTGTGCATAATTTTTTATTATCTTCAAGAAACATCAATTGAAAGTATCCGAAGCTATTGAAAACATACTAGCTTAATCGTGTGCATAATGCTATCTTTTCTGGGGAAGGTAAAAAGCTGTACCAGGGATGGCCCAGCCTGTACCCAACAGGTGAACTTGGCACAATAGGGGCAAAGGTAGCACTCCCATCAGGAACCTTTTCTCCTCTGTCCCATCTTCTAGCATGCAGTTCTCTAAGGCAGTACTGTCTTCTTTAGAAAAACAAACATTGACAATATTAGTCTTTGTAAGTGAATAAAATGCTGCTTCAACCACTTTCTTTAAAAGGACCCCTGTGGGACCAACCAGCCTTTAATGCCACCTGTGATTTCAAACCTTGCCTAATAGCGGTGCTCTCTGGGGTTCTGAGTCTCAGACTATTTGATGTTTTGTGTGTGGTGACAAATTAATGGGAGATAATGGTACCTGAAAGGTCAAAGATATTTGATGTGATCAAAAGACAACACCTAATGCAGAGAGAAAAAAATCACTGTGCAGATACATTGACCCCTTTTTTCAATGGCTTAACACATTCTTCCACCGATTTTTTTTGGTAACCCCAAAATGTTGATTTTCCATTTCTTCTCCAGGGCCCTGTAGAAGCCATATCTAAAGTTTAAGTACCTGGAAACAGCAACTTAGAATGAGATTGCTACAACTCTAGTGCCCCTGCCACTTTTTATCACAACACTGCTCTCATTTTCCAGCTGTAGAAAATCTTCCTCACATTACCAAACAGAATTTACTTAGCCCTCTCTATAGCATGCTTTATGGCACATATTACTACCAGTTTATTTATATGTAAAAAAATATATACAAAGACATTTCTGTGCATAGCGCCTGATACAGAGACCAAACCTTTAATGCCTGCAAATTTTTTTTTATAGCAATAGCAACAAGCGAAGCAGGACAACCACTACCATATTCTAACATGTGGACCCTTTATTGTCTAACTGATATGAATCAACAAAGTCGCCCATCACCGCCACCTGCACCTGGGCCTTTCCCCCAAGCAACCCTTTATTTATCTAATCCTAAGGATCCACAGTTTCTGCAGCATCCACTGAAAGTTACTTCTCCAACTTATGTGATGATGGACAACAGCAAGAAGACCAGTGCCCCTCCTTTTATTCTAGTAGGCTCAAATGTTCAGGAAGCGCAGGACTGCAAACCTCTTCCTGGACAGGCTGTTGTTGCCCAGGCAGATGCCTTGAAGAGATATGTTGCAGTCCAAGTACCCATTGTGGTTCGTGCAGATCAGAAATTTCAGAAGCACCCCCCAAATCCCCGGAATGCTAGTGCTCCTGCAAGTGGACAAGATGTCCCCAGGCCACAGAACCCAGCTTTTCTTTCCGTTGCTTTCCCAGTAGAAGATGTAGCCAAAAAAGGGTCAGGTTCGGGTGACCAACATACTCCCTTCAGAAGTTATGGTATTACTGGAACAATAACAGTAACTACTGCCCATGTTTGCAGAGCACAAACTTAAAACTAGCAGGTAAACTTTCCTACCATAAAATGTGGGCCTTAATACACTTGAGTTTTCAGCGTTTTCATGACCCAGAGACTGTGATATTTTAAAAAACAGTTGAACTGAGATGCAGTGAGTTGGGGGTATACTCTAATTTGATGAGGTTACTGTCTCCAGCTTCCTTACCAATTCCTAACAAATGCATAGCAGTGTGTGGCACCGTAAAGACTCACACCAATCACATGGTGCCTAATCCAGGAACCAATGAACCCAGTCACCTTTGAGTACCGTGCCTACTTCTGTGTCTAGCCATGGATGATGCTGAAGGGGGATGGACTTAAAATAAAAGATAGTCTTATGTGGGAATTTACAGCTCAGTTGCCACGTTGAAGGGGTCAGGAAGAGCAGAGACAGGACATAAGGGTTGGGAACAACTGGAGAGCAAGAGAGGAGATTCTGTATGGAACACCCAGTCAGTGAAGTAAGAGCTTGTGCCCTCTTTGAGTGAATGTTTACAGTAGACATTCAGATTGGACAGATTGGAAACACATTAAAGCGCTAAAGAGACAGGTGAAATGAACTACAGAAAAGACAACTTTATCGTTCAATCAATTTTAAACATGTTTCACTCCACTGGTACTTAATATAATGTACTGTGCTAGCCCCTCCTCCCCCACACATGCATAAGGGAACAAACAAACATGGAACCTATACCCCAGGGGAGGAGATGGGCATGAACAGTAAATGACAGTGTGTGTTAAGTATTATGAAGAAAACAAGGTACTGATACAGGCCATTCCTATTGGGCCCAGATGTAAACTGATACTTGAATGTGAAAGGAGCCAGCCTTGTGAAGAGCCCACAGACAGGTCTAGGGCAGGAAAGAGTATGGGAGTTCCAGAAAGGGCACGTGGGCCAAATGGGAATGGCTGGGAGGAGCTGCGGGGAGAAGACACACAGGAAGCTGGAGACATGAAAAGGACCATACTTCAGGGACTCTGCATACCAAGGAAAGAGATTTGGATTGAGAGTTCAATGAGAAAGCAGAAGAGTGGTAGATCCTGCTGGCTGTTCTATGGAAAACAAGTTGGGAGGAGGTCATCAGAGGAAGTGGGGGGCTAAGCGTATATAAAGGGTGTCCCAAAATTCACGCAAGATTTGAATTATGCGTCATTTGTGTGGTAAAGTGTTGCCAACAACAAAAAAAAGCATGACAGCTGACAGTTCAGGGTTATTAAAAATGGAACGCTACATGAACAACGCATTTTCATTGTTGAGCAATGAAAATTTACAATTTTTAATTATAAACCTGTGTTTTCTATCAAGATTACTTCTTGCGTGAATTTTGGGACACCCTTTAATACCTACACACCGAGTTCTGTCACTTAAAAAAATTTGGGGAGATTTCAAGCTGAACATCTAATGGACAAAAGCTAGATTTCATTCACAGGCAGGTTCAAGTACTACAGTTACTATGTTTAAAGGTGAAAAATCCCAGTTATCACAGTATCTTAGGGCTATGCACATTTACTCATATTCCTTTTTAGACTGAGCAGAGTTGTCCAAATGGCTGTTTTCAGCATTAAATGCTAGGATATGTTAGTGCAAATGCACAGGGAACTGATTAGTTAAGAGCTTAGTGACAGAGCAGGAGGGTACACCTTGCATATTTCTCTTACACGTTCGGTTTCATGATTCAACAATTTGTTACTTACATTTTTCCTAACAGATGCTGAAAATGAGGCTGTTTGAGTTCACATTCAAGGTGGATTCGGCCACCAAGAATAATGTATCAATAAACTTCATGCAAGCATAAAACCTTGTATTCTTATTTTGTAATTTTATGAGGTATACAAACAACACAAAAGGTCTTTAAAAATTATTTCCAGAATTATAATAGTATCTTTCAACTCTTATACACATTGTAAAAAGAAAAAAAATCATTCCCACTCTGGCTTTTCTTTTTAAGATTTATTTTATTGTTTTTGACAGAGACAAAGAGAAGGGGGAGGGTCTATAGCAGTCTCCATAGTTGTACATCATCAGTTTTCAACATGGTTTTATTCCACACAGGTGGGCAGGGGCCAAACTGGGGGATGAGAACTGAACTGGGAGCTCCTGCATGGGAAGCACACCGCAGTTCTGCATGTAGGTCCACATGGGCTGGGGCTGGGATTCAATCCTCAGTCCCTGGGGCTGCAAAGTGAGCGCTTATCCCGCTAAGCCACCCCAGCTTCCCCCCAACTCTAGCTTTTCTAGCCAAGTATTCCATATGATAATTCTGTATTTGGCATTCACACCAAATGAAGAGTAGCACCTCGCTATATACGGTATGTATTTCCTCACAGAATACTTACTAAGTACCAGCTGCTTCCTTATCACTGTGTATGTTAGGCAGCTGGTTCTTTGGCCATGGGGACTGTGACTCCACAAGGACTACTTTGTAAGGACATTCTTGATCATTTAAGATAGTAGGAAGTGGCAATATTAGTACATTTGAAAGTTTAAAAGAAATCACACTTTTTTGAACATTCTAAAGGCTTTATTTAGCATTAGATAGATTATTTCATTATAACACTTTGAATTTCAAGACAGCAATTAAAATAATTTACTGGCAACTACCTAAGGCCCCTGGGAGCAATATCTCAGTCTGGGCTTGGGTGGATAAATATGAGATTAATGTACCCCAATTAAAGGGGCAAAGCTACTGTACAGGTCTCCATACATACTTTAAGTACACAGGTGCCTTGCAAACTTGGAAATGCATAAGACCTCCTGTTACATAGTTTGATATTTATAATACATGAGTACAACTTCTCTGGTAGTACTTGCCACTGGAAGTTGAAGCATTTAAAAAGGTTTTTGTCATATAATGGTGATGGTGATTAAAATCTAATTCTAGGGCATTTTTGTGAATCACTAGGTTTTCACACATTTTCAATTCAAACATGTACAATAAAACACCTCTTAATTCTAATGACACTGATTATAGAATTGTAAAAGTAATTCAGAGCACTAAAATAAACTGAAAAGGTATATATCATTTGCTTAATTCTTTAGAATTTTCAAATCAGGAATATCTTCTGAATATTCAGGCATTTTGTTCTTTATGGAGGTGGGAAGGGGTAAAATTGAGAGGATTCGTTAGAAGAAAAGCCATCTTACTGATGTAGTCTTTACAAAAATGACATAACCTCTGTATTTGAGCACATAAACATCGTACAAGAGAATTCTAAACATTTCAAAGTTACATCTAAGAATTCAAGCATGATAGCATAAAATATTCAAAATAACTTGATTTGGGATTACTATATAATTTCATAAAGCTAAAGTTACATTTAGGTATAAACCTTTAGTAAATATGGCATTAGCAACCGTTCAAAGCATAGTCTCCAGTTCCGCAGCAGTTTCTCTTACCTCTGTATAAAATAGTATTCCAAATATGTTTGGATAGCAAAATATCCATTTTCCATAAGATTCATCAACAGTGTCACCTTACGCCCTACTTCTGTTGGGTGAAATGTAAGTTATGAACAGGGTTGTTTTTTTGTTTTTTTTTTCTTTAAAAGATAAGTAGAAACAAAGGAAAAAAATTAAAAACATATGTTTAAGACTTATCTGTAGATTAACCATACACCCTGACTTGCCTGCACTTTAATAAATGTCAGGCAAATTAAAGTAGCTTCTGTCCCAGTAGCTGCCCGAGTAAAGCCAATCCTGTGCTCCGTTGTGGGGATTAGGACCTTGATGGAACCACCTGTTTAAAAAAAAAGGACAAGATTTATGGGGGGAAACTCTGAAATCACAGGAACCTGCTGCTTCACTAGCTTGCAGTTATTTCCCTACTAAAGTAATTCATTTTGAGTTAGGAATTTCCAAAGAGGGTGAAGAACTGGTAGTTATTCTCTACAGAGAGCACATCTGTAGAATATTCCAAAACATGACGATACCATACAAAATGTCTATGTTTTTTTCACAGCATTTAGCAATACCACTTAACAGAAATAGGATCTTCTGTCTAGTAGGGTTGTTAGGACCAATATATTTATCTAGTCATTCATTCTCTAGTTCCACTCCTTATCCTCTGTTGGAAGTCATTCTTTTAAAAACAATTAGGAATAAAGAATTAGGATAAATCAATTTTACAACATACCTATAGAAATGGGTGAGGTGCCCAGTTCAGAGTAAATGCCCACTCAGCCCTTAAAGCTTTTACAAATAGGCCGAATTTTAGAGAAGTTGAATAACTTCTATTAGTTCAAGCTAATTTATTAGTTAAAGCTAATAACTGCTATCAAAACTAAGTTTGACTTTAAAGATCATGATTTTTTTGAATACAGTATGCCACATATAATCCACTTAAATTAATTAATCTAGTCTAAATCTTCCTGGGTCTCAATTTTCCTCATGCTAATATGGATTCTTGGGTTATATCCTACGTTTTAACATCCTAACCCGTTTTATCTAATTCTAGAAAGAGCTGCCCTTATCATTTTCTTGCCCTATAAAAAACATGTCACCCATTTCCCACAGCCCTAGCCCTCTTTAGGTAATGGAAATGCGAAATTACCTTTTCAAAAGGTTCACAATTAAATTTGTGTAGCATTTTCTAAACATGATTTAGTTTTCAGAGTAACATTTATGAAAATAATTTTAAGTGTATTTGCCATTCATTCCAAATAAATTGCTTCTAAAAATATTTAACAAGAGTGATGTTAGATTTGTTTGGTAAGTCCCAAATGTTCCTATTATCACTACAGAAGCATTAAAAATCTTGAGGGGATTAAAAAACAAACAAAAAAACTTCAGATTAGGCTATTTCCTTGAAGGATCATACAAGTAAATGCCCATGAGACCAAATTTTCTAGAATATTATTACATAAATTATTTAGCTTTTCTAATTAGGGAATAGTTAAATTATTTAGCTAGTCCCTAATTAGAAAAATGTAAGTCTACTTTAAATGATCAAGACATATGAGGGCTATCTGGAAAGAATCCAGCCAAGGAATATGAAAATTGAGGCATTTATGGCTGGGGTTTTTTTCTGGACAGGCCTTGTATATTATTCAAACATTGAAAAACTAGAAGTATATTACAGAACCATTACTTGATCCATCAAAGAATTTTTGGCTAATACCTGAAGTATATAATTAAGATAGTTATATGCCTTTGGGTCTCAAAAGTCTAACTAGTAGAAGCACTTCTGTAGTCAGGCCTAGCAAAGAAATTCAAAGCACTTTTAAAAGAGCAAGCAAATCAAAATCAGGATAATCAAAAATAACTTAAAATATTTAACAAACTTCAGGCCCTGTGCCATAGGATCTCTTCTATGCAAACTGGAGGAGGAACGAGTTACAAAAAGACATTTCAAAGAATGATAATAGCAAAGGATGTTTTCTTGTTCACACGTAAGAACAATTTCCTAAAGACCGTGTCCGCAAGCCTCCCTTTGGGGGTGTTACGTGTTCTTGGGGAGAATTAGAACATCACACTAGAGATGAACACCTTGGAGGTGATGATCTCATGAAAAGGATTAGGGTTTTGCTGCTATCATCATACCCCCTCCTCCACACACAGAAAAGTCCAATTAATGTATCTTTCTAAAGCCAAACATTTTTTAAAAGCATGGGTAACAGGAGTTAGGATATGAAGATTGATTACTTTGTGACCTTTCATTCAATATTTTTGAGTCTGTAGTGTCTGTGGGTCAATATCAGTAAAATAACACAAAATATTACTTCTGCACAAGGCTCATACTGTAGGGGTTGTGGGGGGGGGTGGGGGGCAAGACAGTGTCATCAGTTTTTATTTTGCCTCATCACCCGCATCTCTTCTTTAAATCCTGTGTCTCTCACCAGTCCTTCCACCACTCCCCAATAAAGTCTATATAGGAAAATACAAGGCCTGTCCTGTGAAAAATCCAGCCATAAATGCCTCTGTTTGTCATATTAGTGGCTGGATACTTTCTGGACAGCCCTCGTTGGCCAGGATTACAAGCAGCAATTTTCATAAGCAGGAACCCCAGTTTATAGTCTGAAAAACCCGGAGACTGAACTCTCTTTAAGTGAGTAAAATAAGCATTAGCAGAAATGTCAGATTTTAGTATAGAAGAACTTGGGACAAGTTACATCTAAGTTTCTGAGTTTGATTTTCATGAAGCTAGTTAGCTTTACACAGAAGATGTTCCTTCACAAAAGTGTCCCCACCAACTGTTCCTACTCAAACTGAACCAAGCTAGTCAAATACACACATTCAGGAGGGGGCATCAAATATATGGTGATAGAAAAAGATCTGACTCTGGGTGGTGAACACATCATGTAGTAACAGATGATGTAATACAGAATTGTACACCTGGAACCTATGTAACTTTTCCCAACCAATGTCATCCCAATAAATTTAACAAATACACACACACACTCTGAGTGAGTGAATGTGCAATCTCTTCATCACTAGAAACATGCTCAAAGCACATAATCTTTTGACAAAGGGTCTGTAGGAGCACTTTAAAGATCTGTATATTCAGGTAAGAATTACTAGTGCTACGAAACAGATGTGGAAGAAAGCACATGCAAGGCTCCAAATGAGAGCTCACAAAGGTAGCTTCTAGCTTTTATTTTCAGGTGACAACAGAGCTGTTTAAAACTCTGCTTTCTGAAGGTTAAGACTTTAACTGACAGTAAAAATTCTTCCTGGGCTTTTCACTTACATTGTATACTTGAAAATGTGATCAGAAAAGTAAAGTAATTAGAAATATAGTACAAAGTGGAGTTCTATGCAAAGGAGTCTAGAAGTAACAAAATATATCAAATCTTTTCAAAAGGGATCACCATAAAGCAACATGGCTTTGCCTGAAGGATTAATGAGGTTGGAGGTTCCAATCACAGGCCTGAGGCTTACTAATTGTGTGCCCTTGCACAAGTCCCCTAAATGAAATTCACCAGCATTTGGTTTCCTCCAGCACAATGAAGGGATTTCTCAACTAATGGTTCCCAAACTCTATTAATGTGGAATTTAGGGACCCAAGATATATACAGGGTGGAAGAGGGTGAGGAGTGGCCAAGGCCCTGTCCCTCAACCCTGGTCCAACCACATCAGCTCTGTTTGTATGTGTTCTTTATTTATTTGCAGATTTTTTATGTATTCACAGACAATAAGGATCTTAATGCTAACAAAAAAGTTCAAAACCACCGGACTATATGATATCTAAGATTATTTCCCATTCTGGTAAATTCTCTCTCTTTAGGATGCACAAAGACTACCAAATATTATAATATCTGCTGAAATTCTTGCAAAATTATGTTCATATTGGCTCTAAAATTGATATTTAATAACTGAATTACAGGACACTTTCAATTATGTGATACAAATGTAGAAAACATTTTTATTCTGTTCTTATTTATAAGAAATTCTATTACTTAATAAAATGGCTACTAAATAACTTCTGATTCTTAAAAAGAACTTTCAAAACTTAGAAATTTTATTGCCCACTTTCTATTTCTGAATAGAATCCAGGATGTTCTTTTATACAAATTTATTTTCATTATATGTCAAATAAAAATCCCTCATGTTTGGAAGAATATCCTTGATACATGATTTATATATATATATATATATATACACACACACACACACACACACACACAACACACACACACACATATATATATATATATACATATAATCATGTATCAAGGATATTTATTTATTTTTATTTTATTAAAGATTTATTTTTATTGTTTTTGACAGAGAGAGAGAGAGATACAGAGACAGAGAGAAGGGGGAGGGCCCAGAACAATCTCCATAGTTGCACATCATTGGTTTTTCCACATAGTTTCATTCCACAGGTGGGCGCGGGGCTGCACAGGGCAGGAACTGGGCCGGGGTCTCACCCCAGTGGGAACTGAATTAGGGGAACTCCCCAGTTCAGCATATGGGTCCACACGGGCTGGGGCTGGGATTCGATCCTCTGTCCCAGGGGCTGCAAAGTGAGTGCCTAACCCACTGAGCCATCCCGGCTTTCCCGCAAGGATATTTAGACAGTGCCTTTACTCTTTACTCATATATATATATATATATATATATATATATATATATACACATATGTATATATGTATATATATACGTATATAAGCAGATGGCCCTGTAATTTACTCACTTATATAAAGAAATGACTCTGAACCTATTTTCATGCCAAAAGCTGTACTTGTGGAGTTTATTTCCTCTCTTACATATGAAAGGGACAGGGTTTTGCTGGATAAGGAAACCAGACAGTTTTCTTAATTGGCATTCACCTGCGATAATTATGTAGAACTATTTTAACCTTAATTTCCAAAGAGTCCTTTCTCTTTGTCACATATGCAACTCTCTCAGCTTGCATACTTAGTCAGTAGGTAGAACTTCCCTCTCAGGCCTGCAAACAACCGGGCAGGGCTCATGTGATGAAGCCTAGCTCTGCAGTTCACCCCATTTGCCAGCCCTGCCCCACCCCACACAATAGCCAAGAGGTCAGAAAACCCACACACCTGGTCTTCCAGTCCTCTTCTGACTTGGACCTGTTTTTGCGGGCTGCTCTTTGTTTTTCCTCAAGTCGTTTCTTTTCTTCACTAGCTTGATCTAGAATAAAAACATCAATGGAAAACAGTTATTCTACAAGTAGAGGCTGCCAAGCATAGTACTAAGCATAACTTTATGGAGACACATCATCCACATGTGAACAATCCCCACCTTTATCAGAATGCAAATACTACAGACAAATATCAGGTTCCAACTTTAACACACACCTAGGCAGAGCTGGAATTCAGTCCTCTCTTTGTACAGCCTAAGTCCTTAAACCCTGCACTTACCAAAAAGAATCTGCTTATTCTTAAGGCCCCCAAAATGATGTTAAAATGCTTCAGTGAAAACACTGGGTGGAAAAACTGAATACATGTGAAATTTTCTAAATCCTTAGTGAGACTGCACAGAGTTCCTTTAGATTCCATTCATAAGAAATCCAATTTTCCAAAATACTGTTGCACTGTCTCACTGATAATTCAAAAAGAGTATCAGAGTATTTAGTCAGAACAGGGCTTCTCAACCTTGGCACTGTTGATAGATCAGATAAGTCTCTGTGTGGTGTTGTCCTGTGCACCATAGGACCTTCAGCTTCATTGCTGGCATCTATCCACTAGATGGCAGTAGTAGTTCCCCAGATGTGGCATCCGAAGTCTCCAGACATTGCCCCACATGTCCTGGGGGAAAAAAAATTGCACCCCCTCTTCCTGAAAACCCCGAATTAGAAGAAATTTAACACCATAAGATAAAAATGTTTTAACCAAGGGGAGCAAAGCTCCTCTTGGAGGCTCACAAAGGTGATATTTATGTTCTGAACTAATAATTAGTTTAAAGTTGATAAAGATGCTATTATTTTCTACAATTCCTGTCTGACATTTAAGATATGCCTCTGGTCATATAGTGTATTCAATAATCAGGGACTATCACTGAAACAATCATGTATACCTCCAATTCCCAAAGTTAGAACAAAAGTTACTGAATTTAAATTGACTTAAGAATCCCTGAGAGAGACTAAAAATGTCTGTACTTCAATGATGCAAACAATCACCAGGAACCAAACAAACCACCGGCCTCCAAAATTACTCTTCACTAGCATCCCCTGCAGAGGCCACTTACCAATTTCTCCATTTTCCATGGCTCTGATGTCAGGTCGTAACCTGCAGTCTGTCTTAGGAATCACACTCTCCATTTCTTTGTCTACTTCATTCAAAGCCATTGCAAAGCTAGTAAAATTGTACATCTGAAAAGAAGCAAAATGCTGAAATTAACATATACTGAAGCATAATGCAACATCCAAAACCATTGAAGGTAGAGTAAGTTTGATGTGACAGTGACCCCCCTGCCCATGGCAAGGATGGTCGGCCTTTATCACACCACAGATCTAAATGTTTTTACCGAATGGATATGACTACACTCAAAGAAATCTGGAAGCAGGTCTCACAGAGTAAGTATTCTGTATCTCTTGTCAACTTTAAGTAGAACTATAAGCAAAACCAGCATTCTATTTTCATTAAAATCATTACTCACTGGACCTGGGGGGCTTATACTGAAGAGATTGCATTTAATGAGAGCCAGTCTTACCCTCAAGTAATCGTTAAAGAAGCCCCTCAAAGTTACACTGGGTCTCAGAAGTGAAACCGCACACAGAAGCCATCAGGGGACAGTCGCAGGGCATTCCCACGAGAGCCTGCCCTCATCTACATTCTGCCAGGGCTGCTGGTCCCTGCATGTGCACGTGCCAGGGAAAGAGCACCCTCAGAGCTGGGTATAAACAGGGAGGCCTCATCCCACAAGCCCAGTCTCACCTGAGCAGAATTTGGAGGCCGTGGGGCTATCCGCCACAGCAGAACGCTTCCGGGGATAACAAACACACTTTCAGAGTCTGGCACTGGCATTTCATCCGACTCCTCAGACCCGCTCATCTGGAAGAACCCATACATGAAAATGAAAACGTTTTAAAAAGCATATGCTTACAGAGTGGAAGCTGCACACCACTAGAACGTGAACTGCATGAGTGCAGGGGAAGCACAATATTCTCGTTCTAACTCCTTATCTTCTAACACAGGGGAGGGAGTCAATAAAAACTTGTTGAATGACTTCAGTGCCACGAGTCACAGGATCTCCGTGTGTTATAACGCTGAATGGTATTGGCATTCAAGGCCTTATGATCACCATCACTCTTTACTACAGTGTTTTAATGTTGGTGGGTTTTTTTTAAAGCTTTTAAAAAAAAAAAAGACAATAACTCATTGGAGTATTTACGGGAACACTGTAAGAACTTCAAGAAAAGATTAAATTCTTTGGGCAGTTAGCTAAATTTCAATGACACAAAACTAGAAGGGATCCTGAAAGCATATGATTCAAAAAAGAATTTTAAAAGATAACAGGCTAAAAAGGAAACTTATATGTTAAAAATCTTTTTGGCTACTCGCCCCTGCCCCCCATAGGGCAGAGCTATGCTAGGAGCTCTCTCTATATTTAGCCCTTACATAATCCATCTACGAGGATATGTTACTACCAGTTTATATATAAAGCCTTTAAGCCTTTGGAAGGTTGATCTTCCCAATGTCAGATGAGAACTGCTACATGAAACACTTTCAGTGTATATACAGTTCCAAAAACTGCACAAGGAGGGGACAACACTGAAGACAACCAATTTCCCACGGCGTTTGAAGATGCTCTGGGACATCAGGTAACTGCGGTGGCTAGATGCACACAGGAAGGAGACTAGGCAAGGAGTGCGTGTGTGA
This sequence comes from Craseonycteris thonglongyai, assembly GCA_004027555.1. Lineage (NCBI taxonomy): Eukaryota > Metazoa > Chordata > Mammalia > Chiroptera > Craseonycteridae > Craseonycteris > Craseonycteris thonglongyai. The sequence continues at coordinate 4,862 of PVKE010007135.1, read as the reverse complement.
GACTATACAGTGATACCCTGGAATCTGAATGCCTCAAAACGCGAACAACTTGGAATCTGAATGGAAAAATCAAGCAAATTTTGCCTCGGAATCCGAACTCTGCTTTGGAATCTGAATGCCAACATGTTGTTGACATGGGATGTACCTATTCAGCCCATAGCTTTATCCGAATGCCTACTCGTCTTGGAACTCGAATGTTTTGGAACTTGAACAGGGTTCTGGGACGGATTATGTTCAAATTCCAAGGCATCACTGTAATGTCTCTCTTCAAGGAGTAAGGCCACTTTTCTACGAAGACTGACCAGGGGTTTATGGGACTGAGGGATATTTTCTGTAATTTCACCAGTGCACTTTGCTGTCCTTGACCCCACCTCTGTAGCAGGAGGGTGGAGGACGTGTGTGGGTGAGGCTGAGTTTGCTGTGTTGCCTTGTACTGGCCGGAGCTGCTGCCAAGGAGTTGTGCCCGGGCTCTCAAGATCCTGGAACATTTCACTCGCCAGCCCTAACAGTGTTGTAACAGCTGCAGAGACATGCCAGTGCACCTCCCAGGATGAGGGACAAACAGGCAGGAGACATGGGATGTGAGGAGGAAAGCAGAATCGGGCACAGAAAGAAGGTAATAAGCCAAAGCCACAGGAAAACATGCTCTCTGGTCATTTACTAACATTCTTTTCACCTCAGGACCACGGTTAACTCAATTTACAAAGACAGTTACTCATAAACACACCTTCTGTTTTTGAGGAAGATTAGGGATTCTGAAATGTGTGCAGGCAGAAGAACTGCCCAAAGAGCCCCAGAGACTCCCCATGTGGCAGGTTGGAGGCAAGCATGCATGGGAGCTGTCAGATGATGCTCAGTTCACCAAGTCCTCGAACATACTTCGAGCAGAAAGGACATTGGTCATTTTTACAATGAGCAGGTGCTATTCAGAGCCCTTTCCCTTTATCAAGGAGGTGCTATAACAATCTCCATCTTACAAATGAATTGCACTGGGGCAGCAAGGAGGTGCCCAGTCTCCGTAAGGCTGTACTACTCATAAATGGTGGAATCAGGATTCTACCCAAGAGCCTGTGCTCTGAACCATGACGCCAGTCACTGAAAAGTGATCAGTCCTCAAATATTTCCTGTCCAAACAGGTGCAATCTTTCTTTAGCTCTCAGCTCTCCTGCTAGAGGAAAGGGACAGGAGTTGGCTCAACGTTAGAGCCTCCCTGGGCCTCTGCAAACAGAAGCTATGTGACTCGCATGAGAAATACCATCAGGACATTAACTGTCCCATCAGGAAGAAAGCTTAGTAACAGAAGGACAGCAGTCCAGGAATGACTCCCTTAACTATGTGTCTTAATGTCAGTGATTTAGAGATCAGGGAGAGGGCCACACACACACAAATGGTGATAAGCACGCAAATACTAGGAGATCATTTTGGAGGAAATTTTAAATGTTCAACTAATTTCAACTTTTCATGCACATAAACAGAAAGGAAGAAAAGAAAATTTGTCTGAGATTGACTCCAATTTTCCAAAGCAACAGGAATTCAAGGAAAGCCCCATAAACAACTGCACATAATTACAAAAGTGGCACACACCCATACACTATACGAGATTATGCCAAACATTCACTACTAAGGCAGATTATCTGTCCCTTAAGAAGATTCAAGGATATGTCAATTATACCTCAATAATAAAGAAAAAGATTTAAGGAAAAAAATAACATGCATTAGCAACAAGAAAAAACAAAACAAAAGGTTAAACAGTGACCCAATAAAAGGTCACCTCCAAAAGGATTAGTACAAACTTAAGTGTCCAATGAGTCCTCAAATACCACCTTACAGGATGTTTACCTGTTTACTGTTCTTCTTCTCTTCAGTATTTTTCTTATCATTTTTTTTGTAAGCCTCAAAAGTGGCAGGGTCGACAGTGTATAAGCATTCAGTCCACTTCCCATAGAGGGCACAGAGCTTCCTCTTGCTGTCAAGAGAAACTGGTGTTTAGCCAACAATTAAACCAGTGTTTTGCTGTAACTGAGTAATATTATAAAGATGGGGGAAGCCGGGATGGCTCAGTGGGTTGAGAGCTCACTTTGCAGCCCCAGGGACCAAGGATCAAAATCCCGGTCCCAGCCTGTGCGGACCCATATGCTGAACTGGGGAGTGCCCCCAGTTCAGTTCTCACCAGGGTGAGACCCCGGTCCAGTTCCTGCCCTGTGCAGCCCCGCGCCCACCTGTGGAATGAAACTATGTGGAAAAACCAATGAAGTGCAACTGTGGAGACTGCTCTGGGCCCTCCCCACTCTCTCTGTCTCTGTATCTCTCTCTCTCTCTCTCTGTCAAAAACAATACAAATAAATCTTAAAAAAGAAAAAAAGAAAAAAAATATATATATATAAAGATACTTATGAAACAAATTCTTTAAAAAAACAGGTATTTCTTTGTAGAAGAAAGATTACTAAACTTACTGAAATGCTTGATTCCTATGTTATGGCAGATTTTAATACTGGCATTTTATTTAGTGAACGATATCTATATTATTCAACATTTAAAATGGACACTTTACCTTTTATCTTGAATGTAGCCTTCAACTTTGTGTAATTCCTTACCAAAAAGGCCACATGGCTTAAAATTCAGCACACATTTGTCTCCAGTCCTGTGATGTAGATATGAAGCTCAGGTTACCATTCAACATGGGAGAAATGACAGCAGGGAATAATGACTGCGATAACATTTTTTAGCAACAGTTGCTGTCTACATGTTTTCTAACGCATGCCAGATTCCATACAGAGGTTATGATTAATCCTTATTTAGCACTGGGCCCACCATAAAGAAGAGGTAAGCACGGTTCATAAAGAATAAGTTGCAATGAAATGCATGTTTGTGTTCCCTGTCCCAAATTCATATGCTGAAGCTGTAATCCCCAATATGATGGTGTTTGGAGGTTATTAGGTCATGAGGGTGGAGCCCTCATGAATAGGATTAGTGTCCTTAGAAGAGACACAAGACATGATCTCTCTCTCTGCCATGTGAGATATAGTAAGAAGGTAGCCATCTGAAAACCAGAAACAGGGCTTCACCTCAGCCTCCAGAACTGTGAAAAATATATTTCTGTTGTTTAACCCAGTCTGTGGTATTCTATGACAGCTGCCTGAGCTGACTAGGATGTAAACCAAACTCTTTATAACTCTTATAGTTCTTCCTGCCCCACTCCGCCCTGTGCGAATAATACAAACTAAATAATACAAGCAAAATGAGCTGAGGTTGGGATTAAGATTTACAGAGGCCAGGATAGTTCATAGTTCACCCAATCTTCCCTAATCAGAAACCTTAATGGACTCTGATCATTAAATGGATGGGTACATATTTATTTAAGTTATATTGACTGTACTTAAATTATCACCAGGCTCTTCTAGAGCTCTTTTTAAAAAATGAAGTCCACTGATACCATATAAGGACTACTGAAGAGACAGATAAGTACGCTAACATGACTTACTTGTGGTTTGTGATTTCCACATTGCCATACTGCTCAATCCAGAGTTTACCTACAATGATATTATGTACACAGCAGGTAGGATTTGTCCATGTATATGCTTCATTGTGTCTAAAAAAAAAAATCAACCAAAACCGAGAAGAATAAGTGAGAAATGTTACTTTGTTTAAAAAGTGCATTTGTCTTAAATGACATGACTTAGGATAACAAATAAGAGTGCTGGAAATCACTCAGCTCTGCTGGTTAACACACAGTAAACCAGGTATCATCTGAGCACTCTTAGTGTTTCTTAAAAGAATGCAAAAGCTTAAGGAAAAACTCTATACTTCCATCAAATGCCAAATAAACTATGCATATAATCACCTTAGGCATTCAAAAGTCAGATGAAAATATATAGAAAAATTAAATTAAATTAAAGGAAGAAAATAAAAATGAAGGCCTATTATTTAGCACCTTCCAGAAGTTCCTTCCAGCTCACCAAAAGGAAAAACTCATGTATGTGAATAAGCCAATTTAACTATCCTTTGCTTTTGAAAAAACCTGTTTTATATCTTCATACATTTAATCCTACATATTTGATTTTAAATTTATTTTTTTACATAGAGTGAAATTCACGTTTGTTGGTATTCAGTTGTATGAGTTTAATGCATGTATAGATCTGCATAACCACCACCAGTTAGAATATAAAAAATTCCATCACCCTCTAAAAAATCTACTCATGCTGCCCCTCCCATCTCCAATCCCTATTTCATCTCCACTCCCTACATAACTAACTGATCTCTTCTCCATTGCAATAGTTTTTCCTTTTCCAGGATGTCATATAAATGAGATGCTATGTAACTTTTTGAGATCAGCTTCTTCAATTTGTATAATGCATTTTAAATTCTATGTATCATAATTTGTTCTTTTTTATTTCTGGGTAGTATTCTACTGTATGGATGTACCCTAGTTTAACCATTCACTCACTGAAGGACATTTTGGGGTGCTTTCAGTTTTGGGTGACTATGAATAACAGTACCATAAACATCTGTATACAGGTTTTTATGAGAACATGGTTTTCATTTCTCTAGAGTAAATACCTAGGAGTGGAATTGTTGAGTCTCATGGTAAACATATAGTTAACCTTATCAGAGAAATTGCCAGTTAACTATTCTCCAGAGTGGCTCTATATTTGAATATTATGAGACTCTTAAAATCCTCTTAAAATATTCTGGAGAATACTGATGGTTTGTTTTGTTTTAGTCGGTGATTAATATAGTTTCAAGCCGTAGTGCTGACCCATTTTCTGTGGCCTCTGATTCCAGTGCCAGTTTAATTTTCAAAGACTTTTTAGTGCTATTCAGCTCATCCCCTCAATAGCCATTTCAGGACCTGGGCACTGACT